>PVIJ01006645.1:31144-90188 GCA_004024925.1 Scalopus aquaticus
TGATGTAAACATCCATTTATTGCAGATTACAAAAAAAAAAAAAACTAGAGCCAAAATTAGAATTTGACTATCATATTCGTGTTGAGCACATACAAATTGATAGGAAATGACTAATTTTATTTCAGTGATATGACTTTTGTAAAAATTTGTTGACCAGTGTTATGGATAAAAGAAAATGAGGTATAGCTTTGCCTTGAAATATTATTTAGCTATAAAGAAGGATAACTTGTAATTTGAAGTAACACATGATAGACCTTTAGGCCAGTATGCTAAGTGAAAAAATTCAGGCAGACAAATACTGTCTCCTCTCACTCGAAGCTGGAATCCTAAAACACTGAACTCAAAGAAACAGAGTAGAATGGTGGTTGCCAGGTACTGAGAGGTGGGGATGGGAGGGGAAATGAAGAAATGTTTGTCGGGCCTCCCTGGTGGCACAGTGGTTGGGTGCTGTGCTGTGGAGCTGTCGGCAGCAGCAGTGCAAGTTCGAGGCCCAGCCGGGGAGATTCCCACATGGCGCGGCAGACCTCTCCTGCCTCGCCCGCTGCTCCCCTCAGCAGTGTATTTCCGTCGATCTGCCTGTTCTGCTCCCGACTCTGTCTCTGGTGAACCCTCTCAACGCCCCACGCCTCTGGCCTGTACCCCAGCTTGTATGCATAAATAAATAAATCTTTAAAAAAAAAAGAAATGTTTGTCAAAGGGTACTATCTTTCGTTATAAGATAAATAAATTCCAGGAATCTACTCTATCTCTTGGTGACTATAGGGAACAATACTATATTGCATACTTGAAAGTTGCCTTCAGAGTAGAATTTCAGTGTCCCTACCATAACTATAGCAACAACAAATTAATAATTACACTGGTCATCAAATTTTTACAAAAGTCATATTACTGAAATATAATTAGTCATTTCCTATCAATTTGTATGTGCTCAACAGGAATATGACAGATTCTAATTTTGGCTCTAGTTTGTTGGTAATCTGCAATAAATGGATGTTTACATCACGAAATGCATGCCAATAGTAATAGACCTATGGTTAATACCTGTAAAAAATCAAGTCATAGACTACTACTTAGATTTCTTCGCTTGTCTCTTGTACAGCTGTTCAGGAATAGAATAGATGGAAGACGGTTTCCATTTTGCATAAGCACAGCCTTAAGACTCAGTTTTGAAGAGTCTAGAAACAGTCTCCATTCTTGTGGGTCATGAGTGATTTCTAAGGCATTCATGAGGCCCTCAATATAAGAACAGAATACCAGAGTCCTTTCCTTTCTGAAGAAAGGCTCCAGCTGCTGGTGGACCTTTCGCTATAAAGTAATTGTGACATCTTCTTCTAGAAGATTCCATTGCTGGAGTCTTGATCCTAGCAATTCTGCCTTGTTCTTGGGTAAGTCCAAATCACGAACCAGGTCATTTAGTTCTTCCTGTGTAAGTCTGTGTGGGGTTGATGATGCACCACAGTGAAAATCTGGATCACTGCATGCTGATGGAACAGGAGAAGAACATGTCGGCTCACCTTTTCCTCATCAGATGAATCGGGAGAATATTCTGCTGGAGGTTCTGGAATAGGAAGTCCCTCATTATGTAGAAATGGTCGCAATGCAAATGGAATATTTGGGTAGACTATTCTCGACTTCTTTTGCTTCCGCCTGAAAGAGGAGGAATCAAGCAGAAGCAACAGTCCTTTATGTGGTTGCTTGTCTCTCTCCATACCATGGGGACTGCAAATGGCATTGATGGTCTTTTGCCATTTAACCACTGTGAAAGCTGTGTTGTACATGGAGCACAGCATAGATGCGGGGCCCAAGGCTTGTCTTGGTCACCAATCTTGCATCCGAAGTAAAGATGATAAGCCTTCACTTGAGAAGTGATCCTTTTCTTCTGGTTGGCAAATGTCGCTTCCCCACAAATAGAGCAGAAATTGTCCATGCTGTTAACGCACTTTCGAGGCATTCCTGTTCTGTATTGTGCCTAAATGGATAAAATAATAACAGTTCTATGGAACAGCAGCTTAAACTGTCTCGCGCAAAGTCTGAAATATTTTCAATGCTTCACCTTTCCGACAGGGCTTTATGTAGTGCACTGCTGACATCAACTTACTTCAGCAGCCCCCTCACAGTAGTATTGCATTGCATCAGAAAATGATGCACACAACTCTGAATGATGTGTGCATGATGGTATTATGTAATGTGATACAATATTACATCATTCTAGGCTGATTTAGGATGTTGTTGCAGTCCTACTGGATAAATATACGCGGTGAAACATAAAATGAATTATATGAAATATCTTCAAAACGAGAGCTAATAAAAAATTTTCAGGGTTATATTCATGTTCAGCACACCAAGATATTCCCGATTAGGGCCCTTTAAAGTCAGTGACGATCTCAATATTGACCAGTGTTATGTGAGGTAAAGGGGTGTGTTAAATAACCTTATTGTGGTAAACACTTTATCATATACATTTATCAAATCATCACATTGTAAACCTTGAATTTATATAGTGGTATATGTAAATTTTATCATTAAAGGAGGAAAATTTTATTTCCAGCTGTAGTTATCTAATTCTATGCCTTTCAGTCTCTTTCTCATAGTAGCAGTGTAGAAAGTGAGATTTATATAATTTATGTGATACGCATGAGTAAACAGATGACATTTTTCTTTCAGTGCATCTTAAGAGAGAAGAAGGGAAGGAGAAGGAGCAGATGATAGGGAGGGGTGGAGGGAAGTTGATTTTCTATTTTTCAATTCCTGCCCTTGATTTTAGGCTGAAAGCATTGTTATGCATAGATATAAGACCAGAACTTCCGTGGCCTATCTTCATAGTTGTAAATGTTTCATTTATTATTTTACCTTATTTCTGAATCTGTTTTCAGGAACATGTAGTAAATTTTCTACTGAAAACATACTATTTTAAAATGCATTTATCTGATTTGGTGTAAGATTTAATAGGTTGTACAGGAAAAAAAAAACCTGCTTTCCTTTTTATTAGTTTTATATTAGCAGTTTCTACCTGTAACTACTCTTGTTTAAATTCTCTTTCCATCATATATGACTGACAGAAACCTCAAACCTGACTGAATCTACCAATTATCTTTTGCTCCCAGGCTGTTGGATGATGATGGGAAATTACCACATTGTTGCCATTAAACACTTGGTTGGACACCTACCAAACTAAGTATTCAACGGTGCCTGAAATAGTTATTTCACACCTCCATCTTAAGCCTCCAACAAACTTCTCTTAGTGAAGTGCTTTGTTCCTACTACACAGAGAATAATTAGCAAGCTTTACACAAAATTCATATCTTTGCACCACAAATTCTACAGTTTACTTGGATTTATACCTTCTCTCCTGTTTTCTTTTTTCTCTGACATTGGGAAAGATATGTTCTAGCCTCTGTCCAAGGCTCACCATTCACTCTTCCTACTTTCTCAAGAGTATTGTATCCCTTCTTTTCTGGTTCTCCACTGGCTCTTTAGTTCCTGTCAGCATTTTTATATGTTCAAGTCTGCACCAGTCTGAAAGAATAAAACAGATAAAACTTCATCAGTTTTTCCTCCTACCTTTACTTTCTTCTCCCTTGTACAGTCTGCTTTAAATAAGTGCCTCCATAAACACTACTTCATTTTCTTCATACTCATTCCATAATCTTAAATCTGCCTTCTATTTCTCTTCAGTCTATGGAAGCTCATTTTACTGTGGCTTGAAATAGTAGCCACTCGTTAGTCATTACCTTACTTATATTTTGAAGCATTTATTTGAGAATTAGATATACTTTCCTCTCTTGATGTTCATAATAGGTGATACACTCTAAGCTGTAGTCTTTCTACATTTCTGATTGTTCTTTCTCACTTGTTTTTTGTCAACATCTGCTTTAATGGCCTGCCTCAGATACTGAGGATGCATTTTAAGCTCAGTACTCTGGTCTCTACCTCTCCACTTTTACCCCTTGACATTCTCTTTCCTACTCTACAATCTAAAGATATTGGATTTTTATATTTTTAGTTTTTAAAATGTATTTTGCTTTCTTTTAACTTCAAAGACTTCATGCATATTGTTTGTCTAATTTAGAATATTCTCACCTACCTACTTTATAATACAAATTATTCTTTGCTTGTGTAACTTAACGGTTGGATTACTTGTAGTTTCCTTCCCAGGTGTTTCAACGACTGTCTAAATTAGATTTCCTTATGTTGTCCTATAGCATCTTGTCTTTTTAGCATTACACTCATAGACTTCATTGTACAATATTTGTAGAGACCTTATTTTGCTTAGTTCACCATTTTCATAAGTGAAAGGATAAAAACTACACGTTTTCTTTAATATTCTTGCTCATTTATATTCAAGAGATATTACCGTTCCTTCATTAGCAATATGTTTTAAAATTGTCAGACCAATGAATTTTCAAGTTGAGTCCAAGTGTTCCTACAACATTACTTGTTTAAAACAATACTTTGCATATAAACTAGATAGCTCTTTGACATTTTTCTCCATTCATGCATTAGGACATTGGAAATAGAGAATTTTCCATTTTCTTTAGCACTGCTAAATAAAGCAGTGCTTTATTTAGATTTTTGATTGAAATAAGCTGCACTTAAGTCAGCCAGAGAAGTGTATTGTTAATAGAAATTTAAAATAGCTAATGCTGTAAATCTCAATTTAGAAAGTTCTACATTACTAGCTTTATGACTAAGTCAAACTCTTATTTTGAACTCAGTTTCCTCACTTAAAAAATTCTGATTCTACATGTGGAGAGATGTAATGAAGAAAAATATTTACTAATATTATGTATTCTACCTCTTGAAAAGTACATAGTCTGTAGTATTTTACATCTCTAACAAAAGATGTTTGTTTGTGAATTCCACAGAATTAAGTAAATATTAATTTTTGAAAATTGGAAAAGTTCCCTGCATATTTTTTTTATAGTGTAACTATATTACACTCATATCTTAGGCTATTTTTTGTTTAAAGTTAACGGTTAGAAAATTTGTGAAAGGTCTGATTACAAAGAAAACCAAAATATTGCCAAATTTATTTCCCCCAATTTTTTTAAAGCCTTCATCATGAATTTGGAATATTTGTGATAGTGATGTACAAATAATACTTTATTTAAATGTTTACCTTCCAGATTTACTGACTGAATAAAAATAAGCATGTATTTCTTACTATACTGTAATTTCTTTTATAGAAATAAGAGATTAATTGTATGTTAAAATTGATTCATGTATTCTTTCATATTTATTTGGTTTTAGATTATCGGTAGTAAAGTTTGTTTTTAAATTATATGGTGTCTTCTTGGAATTACTAGTAGACTTTGGATAGAAGAGAAACACAGTATATATCCTCACTGGTGTTGATGAGTCCTGAACACTCACGTAATCCGCATAAAATGACCTAACATTGCCAGATCAGACTTGATATCTGGAAAGTAATCCTTAAGGAACAGATAATTCAGTCTTTATAGAATTTGGTTACTTTTTTTCCCCTTAGAGTCCTTTTGTTTTTTTCCTTTGCAGTATTTGTGGAAAGTTGCTACAGAAATGTGTCGGGTGTATAAATCTGGCAAGATAGGCAGTAACTAATCTATTTCAAAATATGGATGTACATATTATTACAAAGTTTTGGATTCCATATGACCTAGCAGTACCACTCCTAGGAATCTACCCAAAGGACAAAAAAACATTATAGGAGGAATATAGGGGTACCAAATAAGAGATTAAGAGGAGAAAATAACACACAAAATAAAAACAAAACAAAACTAGCAGGCATCCATAAATAAGAGACATTCTACAGGGGAGGGGGAGGGAAAGAGCACAAGGGACTATGGTGATGGTTCACAGGTGATTTGGTGGTGGGAAACCTACAGGGAATACAAAATATTGTAAAGGATGTAAATAAAAAAATTTAAAATAAAAAAAGGAGACATGCATCCCTATGTTTACTGCAGCACTATTTACAATAGCTAAGATATGGAAACAACCCACATGCCTAAAAATAGATGACTGGATCAAGAAGATGTGGTGTATATACACAGTGGGATACTATTCAGCAATCAAAAGACAAACTGATGACATTTGCAACCATGTGGAAGCTGGAAGCAATTATGCTCAGTGAAATAAGTCAGAAGGAAAAAGAAAATCATTGGATGGTTTCAGTTATAGGAGGAATATAGGGTAACCAAATAAGAGATAAGGAGGAGAAAATAACAACAACAACCAAAACAAAAACTAGCAGGCAACCATAAATAAGAGACATTCAGTGAGGGAGGGGGAGGATAAACGTCCAAAACGGGGGAGAAAGTAGCACAAGGGACTATGGTGACCGTTCATGGGTGAATTGAACCTATGGGGAATACACAATAATGTAAAAAATATAAATAAAAGAAATATATGTTTTTGATGTTGAAGTGTAAAATTCATTTAACGAAAAGATAGAATATTTCCCACTAGGTAATTAAACAATGTTAGTTTGTCTATTCACTTGTTCATCCTCTGTGTAAGATTAGATAGTACTGGGGGAGGAGAGGCCAGTAGAGTGTGGGACATTAAAAAATGTCTTTGTTTTAAGATATAGGTGTAAAAATTTTGTCACAAATAATTGATCAAATAGTAACTGTAAGTTCGAGATATATTTTCCACAGGACATAAATATCCAAGTATTTTGCATGTCGCATTCATTTTAGAAATGTGTGCATTTTGTTTTACATGAGGATACTTTTACTTTAAAATGTATGCTTTTTTTTTTAAAGATTTATTTATTTATACATCAAGCTGGGGTACAGACCAGAGGCGTGGGGCGGCGAGAGCGTTCACCAGAGACAGAGAGGGGAGCAGAACAGGCAGATCAGAAATACACTGCTGAGGGTAGCAGCGGGCAAGGCAGGAGAGGTCTGCCGCACCATGTGGGATTCTCCCTGGCTGGGCGTCGAACTTGCATCGCGAGATGTCGACAGCTCCACAGCGCAGGGCTCAACCGCTGCGCCACCAGAGAGGCCCCAAAATGTATACTTTTTTTTATATGAGGGCATATTCATTAAATTTTACCTTTATAAATGTGTAACGCATAGTTATTATATAAGATGTTTTAAATGATTTCTTATCTGCATTAATTTATATAGTTTTTTTAAAATAAGAGACAGGTTAGTGTAGAAAGCATGTTTTCTTTTAAAGTTAAAATACTTTAAAAAATTATTTTGAACTTAGTAAGTAATATAGCAGTAGGAACCAGCTCATGCTAAAAAGTTGCTAGTGAAATTTGAAATTTTGGTATTAGAAATTTGAAATTATGCCTCCTTGAACTGTATTCATTAAAAATAATATGGAATAGTGGAAATAACAGAATAAAGCTGCAGTTTCTCATTGATGTGAAGTGATACCTTTGACACCAAGTCCTTTCATGTGGAGTATAATTCAAATCCTACCAAATTGTGCTCTATGTTACTCATATTATCTTGGAGTTTCAAAGACTTTTTCAAAAGTAATGTTACCCATTGTACATTATGTACATCCTTTTAAAGTGTCTTTGCAGTATTAGGAAGTTTGTTTTTCACAGAAATAAAAATAAGTGTATGACCAATGTATTAGCGCTTATTGAAAAGACTTTTTAATATTATACTAAGTAGAAGAGAAATAGTGTGAGAAATAATGAAAATGAAAATCTAATGTGAATAATTATATAACAGCATTGATTTTTATATGTGAATAACTATGTAACATGTTAGAAAAATTTCTCTAAAATTTCCTAAAAACATAAGTTGTAATTAAGTAAACTCACTACCGTATATCTAGCAGTTTATCAGTTATTTTAAAAAGTGCTTTATAGAATTACAATATGGAATTTCAAAACTAAACTATGATATAAAGCAATCTTTATTACTTTATTAATACATTTTAAATTGAGATTTTAATTAAAAATTTAAGGTTATGTATCTTGGTTTAGTTCTTGAGGGCTATAGTATATTTGACTATTTATTTACTTCATTTATATTTTTCTTTCCAAATTAAAATATGTTAAATGTAGCTAAATCTGAAAATTCATATTTCAGAGTCTCAAAAACTAAAATATATAAATAAAACACAATTGCTAAGAGAACTGATTTTTAATAACTTGATCAAGTTATTCATTTTAGTTATTCCAGCTCTAAAAGTCATTAAAACTCTTAAAAGATGAGAACAGTTAATTTCATCAACTGTAACTATTGAAAGGAAAAGAAGTAAATTATAAAATAAAAGCTTTGACAGAATTGAGCATTTTAATAACTCTGTTGCTTTAAATGTGTTTTTTGTTTGTTTGTTTTTTACACTCTTTAATGCTGAATGTTCATTATTTACAGATCCAGTGGTATTGTGGAAATTTCCAGAGGACTTTGGA
The DNA here is from genome assembly GCA_004024925.1 of Scalopus aquaticus. Classification (NCBI taxonomy): domain Eukaryota; kingdom Metazoa; phylum Chordata; class Mammalia; order Eulipotyphla; family Talpidae; genus Scalopus; species Scalopus aquaticus. The sequence goes on from PVIJ01006645.1 coordinate 39,513, forward strand.
GACCAGGTTGGATTCACATAATTTTAAAAGCATTTTAAAATTGAAATATGCTTATTATTATTATTATTACTGCTGTTACTATAACTGCACATGAATGACTGTAATTATTTTTTCTTGACCAACTGAAAAAAAAAAAGTGTGCTTTAAAAGTTATCAAGTAAATGGGTGAAGAAGGAAGAAACCCTTATATTGAAATTAATAAGTACTGAAGTTTACAGTTTCACCGTATTTTTAGACTCCTTTATCTATGAAATGTATGTTCGTAAACATTTAAAAATTTTCCTATCCAAAAGTATTTGATAGTTAAACCTCCTACTATTTCTGTGTACTTAAAAGTAAATTGTTGTAAGTGATCAGTTCTTTCTTTGTTACAATAGCATTTGAATTACATAAATTAATTGTATTGATCTTATTTAAGATATTCTTATCTCTAGCTTTATTTATTTAAAGATTTATTTATTTATGCATACAAGAATGGAGTGTAGGCCAGAGGTGCCAGGGCAGGCTGGGAAGTGGGGTGTGGGAGTGGGTGAGAGGATCCATCAGAGACAGAGTAGGGAGCTGAACAGGCAGATCACTGCTGAGGGGAGCAGTGGGTGAGATGGGAGAGGTCTGCCTCCCCAAGTGGGTTAACTCCCTGTCTGGGGATTGAACTCAGACTACCAGTGGCTGGCTATAGCTTGATATCACTGAAACTTTAACCCCTGAGCCACTAGGGAGACCCTATAGCTTTATTTTTAAAAGAGGATATGAAGTGGGAAGTTTTGGAATGAGTTTATTCCACTTATTTATTAAACTATGTAGTTTTTTATAGTCAGGTAGATCTACTGTGGTCATTATTTTATAGTAAATATTTACTAAGATTAAAATGATAAATTATTTTGACATGGCATTTATTGGAAAAATCTTTAAAATTTATATTTTTTATCAATTTGTGAATTATACATGATTAACAGTGTATTTTGAGTTTTGATAGAATAAATACTTTTTCTGGAAACCTAATCAGTAGAGTCCTTTTTTTGTTTGCAAAGAAATGAAAGAAAACAATCTTGTTACCGTTAATATGAAAGTACTAAGGCTTTACTGTAATTTAAACTCACAGATAAAATTCTCTTAATTCACAAGATTGAAAGCTGATAAAAGTATTCCTTTAAAGCAGAGAATTCATACTTAAGTATACAGACATGTGAGTTTTGACATATATTGTAGAACAGTTTTCTGTAAATGAAAATCAGTACTTAGACTGAGAAATTAGTCAGTGAAATGGGCATGTTAAATTTAAATTAGATCGAGATCGAGACTAGCTCTTGACTGTTTATGCACTCTTAATTTATTTTTAACTCTTTATAGAAGGAATAGATTTTTAAGTATTTTATGTATATTAAAAAGCTCCCTACAGAGAAAACATGATTTGAAAATTGGGTTTGTTCCCAAGTAATGAGTAAATAGGTTCACGCCTTACTGACTCGTTTTATCATTCTGAGTACTGTTCTCAGTCTTTGTTTTCTATTGACTTAACAATCCTACTCCTTTCCTTTTTTAAAAAAAATTCGTATCTTTTAACATCACCCTTGAGCTTTCCTAGGGCATCTGAAGACTGCTAACTTTGATTTTACATAAGAGCAATAGTGTGCTTATTGATTCAGCTGCAATGAATTTTTTCAGTGAAATTGACTATTGCTGTTCCTTTTTGTGACTAATGAACTGGTGATTGGAACTTTTTTAGTTGGGGCTGAATTGTTGCTGTTTCCCAATTGTGAGGTCAGTGAAACATTAATAAGCCCTTAGTAAAATACAAAAACAATTAACCATATATGGTAATGAGCTTTCATAACCTTCAGGATTCCAGTTCACATAAAGTTCTTAGAGACCTTTGGATGGTTAGGGCAGACAGGGCCTTCAGATACCATTTTCTTCTAACCACTTAACTTTTTGTTTAAAGAAATCAAACTTCATATGAGAATAGAATCCATATGAAGTTCTCTATGGCCTTGAAGTATGGTTTTGCTCTGTGCTTTTTGGTCAAAATTATGAATAGTAAAAGTTGACACAAGTACTCTTTATATTTCACATTCTTTTTACCATTTTGCAATTCAAGGACATGCAAAGGTGTGAATGAATTTGAGGCTTTCCAAACAGGTTTAGTTATGTCCAGTTTATCTTTTGCAAATATATTGAGGGCTGTGACTGAAAAGGTAAATACAGAACAGTTTATCTATCCATGCCACTGGTATTTGCAGAACCTCCTTTTGCACTTGTGGGAAGTCCACTATTCCCTATAAATTGAGCAATTCTGTTTCTTTTTTGCTGTTAAGTCAGTCTCTCCATTGCTCTTTTTTCCCTATTGTTCACCTGTGTACTTCATTGCTTGAGACCATCTTCAAAATGCTTAATTCTCCCTCCTGTCTCCTGCTTGTCATTTTCATGGTTTTCATGTAATGGCTTTGCTGATTGCATACACCATTGGTCTCTTAGGGCAATGGTTAGTCAGTCTGTGTTTCTTAACTGAGAGGTGTTTGTCTTTATGTGAAAAATATGCTTGAAATAGTTCTTTTGTGTTGTATTTCAATGAGTGTTCCCACTTATCTTCCTTCCAAGTCAGGGTGTTATATATTTATTTTTGCATTTTATTTCCTTTAGTCAGCTGATATTACCAATGTGTTATCAAATCCTCTTGCTTGTGCTCTTTCATGTTTTATAAATCTATCCATTTCTCTCTATTTCTAGGGCCCAGACAAAAACAGCCATTAATATTACATCTATCGTTGTATTCTTACAATATTTTAGACAATTTTTTAAATATACTTTGCCTGTATTAGTCCATTTAATCCTCATACTCCTCCTATGACTTAAGGGATTTCTGTAATTTCTATTGTACAGATGAAGAAGCAGAACTTGATTACTTAATTTCCGTGCTAGAAGTCACATGTCTAGTAACAGAGCTATTATTCCAACCCAGACAGTGTGACTCTGTAGTCTTAGTCCTAAAAGCATATTTGCACTCAGTAGTCCCCAATGACACCTTCCAGATAGAGTTCTACCTAACATGATCAAGTCCCTTGATTCAAATACTTTGCTTATATCTTTAGTCACATTTTTCTCTCTCCTTTAACTGTTAAAAGATTGGTCTGTATTTCATAGTAAGCATTAATTTCCCATATTACTATTCATTTCCATTCTCTCTTTGAATGTATGTATCTTTTTGTCTGACATGCTAATCTCCTACTTCCACTTCCCTTTGCCTGTTTTTTTGGTCTTGGTTCAGAGATTATCTTCCAACAAACCTTTTTTATGTCATTGGTCTGGATTGAGTATACCTCCTCTCAGCATTTTATATTTTCCACATTTAGGCACTTATTAGATGTATCTATCTCTTCACTTTCTTTTTACCCCACTAGAATAAATGTCTCAATCTAGTAGTAAAGAATATCTTTTAAAAGAAGATATAGTCTTGACTGTAATACAAATATAAGATTTTATGTTTGTTAATGATTTAAAAGTTTATTGAATTTAGTGAGTTCAATTAATCCTTAATGAAGATACCATTAAAATTATTCAAAGGAGAGTTAAAAAGCATTCCAATTAAATTGATAAATCAGATGTAAAAGTCTTATAGGTGGGATGAGGGAAGAGGGAAATCAGTTTTTATTAGACCTACCTCTGGACAGATAATATTTACAGTGCTATCATTTTAGCTATAATTTACAGAGTTGTCAAATAGTTTATAAATAGTGAATGACAGAGAGTTTTTAGAAGAAGGTGTCCAGCTTGTTTTCTTTTGAAGATAGACTCTAATACTTTTTCCACTTCAGCCCTTCATAATTGTTCCCTGTAGTCTTCCTCTCTCTCTGCAAGCAAGTAATATTCGAGCAAGATTATTACAGACAACAACACAAATTCCAGAATGTTTGGCCTGGTTACTTACATAGATGCAGCAAGAATGTTGATTTAGTCTATAAGACTCCATGAATTTTCTTCACATAACTAAAGTCATACAGTAAGAACAATTACTTTGTCTACAAAATTCATAAGGAATTTCAGATTGGACTTTAAATATCCCTTTAATTTCTTATCCCAAAGCTAGGAAACCAATTCATGAAACTATTTTTCTTAGATTTCATACCTTATAATTTTGGTAAATTCTTTTTCTTTCAAGGTCTACAAAATTTGTTAAGCTTCCTGGGGTTTATAAGGAATGTACCTTTTTTTTTTTTTTTTAACATCTGTAAGACTGGACTCTATCAGCAAGCATCAGACTGGTTTTCCTGGGAGGCTCCCTAAGTGTCTGTTTAAAAAGTGCCTTTCCATGGTCAAAAAATCATCTTTTTCTCAAATATGACACTTTAAGTAAGGCTTTGGCTGTGTAATTAGTTTGTCATTTATATCCTGATAAGGACAGATTTGTATTGAATTTATGCTAATAACGTTGCCATAAAGAATAAAGGAACTTAGAGTTTCTCAGTTTGGGGAGGGAGGGAATCAGTGAAAATCAGATACAATTTAAAAATTACATTTTAGTTTATAGAAGCAGAAGCTACTGATTTTGTGTTATACACAGCTTAGGAGGAGGAGAAAGGGCTTCCTTAAATGTCCAGAAAATACAGTACTGTAATTATATGAACCATAATTCAAGCAAAACTTCCCTCAGTTTATTTAATAGTATGCTATTAATTATTGTTCTTCTGGATAGTGGCTTAACAGTCTCATAAAACCTGTGCTTCTTGACGAAAATGAACCTTGGGACTCCTAACTCAGCCCAGAGGAATGACTGAAAGCTGTCTAAGTGATACTGATTTATAGGCCTCTACCCAAGAGTCTATTCTTTGATGTGTCAACAGTTTGAAATATCTTATACAACCCCTTTGTACAAGGTTCTGAGACTGACCTACTTTGTTGAAAACACCAACTCTGGCCTGTAGTTTATGGCGGAGCCTTCAGGCAAGTATCAGAAACAAAAATAAACTATCTGTAGGTGAAAAAAACTTAGTGGCTGTGGTTAATTTATTACTGATCATTTTCAAATGAGAAAGATCTGTCAAGGATTCATAATAAAAATAAAGTTTGGAAAAGGAAATTTTGATTGTTTCTGATTTATGAAAAATAAAGACAATAAAGTCATTCAGAAAAAGCTTTAGACAAACTGTCTCTTTAAAATGATGTGGAAACCTCTTTTCAAAGGAGTTAAAATTACTTTTGATTTATGAAAATGAGTGAACAAAATTTGTATAGAGGAAAAACCTTAAGAAATAATATACAATTATAACATACAATTTAGCAAGAATATATGGAAAATGCCAAGTAAAAGATTTAGTGTGTCTCATGGAGGGCCCAGACAAATACAGTTTCCCAAAACTTCATGTGTCTTATGTGTATTCCCAATTGAAAACCAGTAGTCTTGAATATGTCAGGAATTTAAAGAAGTAAGGTTATAACAAAATAAATATATAAAGTAGTAGCTGAAGTTAGAACTGGCAATATTATATTATTATTGCTTAATATCATGCAAAATAATGTCACGACTCCTCTGTGAGGAAATTTGTATTTTTTCCTGCCTTAATAAAAAACATGATAAAGTCAGTATTAAGAACAGAAAATTACTTTGTTAAGACAGACTTTTGGTTATGTAGGAGCATAGAGAGGTAAGAATAAACTTTCATATGGTAGACAAAGGCATTAAACAGTAAACCAAAGAAGTAAGCCTGTCAAAACTAAGTGAATATAGCAATTTTCATAGCTGCTTTTCAGAGTCAGATTTTGCCCAAAAAAAGTCAGTTTTAAGTCATATTTCATAGTGCTCTGTCTAAAAACAAAATTATATTCTTGGTATCTCTGAGATCTGCAAGATCAAACTAATTTCATCACTACCACCACCACCACCACCACCACATTTGTATTGTTTGTGTTAACATGCAATGCATTTATGATGCTATCAAGTGAATCTATATATCATTTTAAAATTTATCAGTTTTCTAATATAATTACTTTCAATAATTAATATTACATAAAGGTAGTTCTTTATGTTTCTCAATACACCTCATGAATCTAGAGAATTTTTTAAAAAGCCCAAGATTTGCTGTTTTAAAACTGTTCTTTGCAAACAAAAACATATAACAGTTGAATTTATTTGTCACTATTATTCATATTAATTGTAACTGGTACCCTAGTAACTACTATTTAATAGGGAAAAGAAAAAAACAAAAATCCTGAGCATTATCAATAAACAACTTTCTAAATCCACATATATCCCATTTACATCTTTGTAAAGCCCCCCCCCCAAAATATACATGATCCAAAGGCAATCATGTGCCACATAATGATTTTTGGTCAGTGACAGAGCACATGTACGATGGTGGGCCTAATGTGTAGAATGTAATAGACTGTGCCATCTAGGTTTGTGTAATTGCACTCTGTGATGTTCTCACAATGAAGAATTTGCTTAATGAAGCATTCCTCAGAACATAGCCCCCATCATTGGGCAATGCATTGGGTAATGTATAGCCTCATTATAGCATACAAAAATAAGTTTATAGACTTAAATTATGCTTAGTAAATCAGTGTTTTAGTATTTGATCTTAGAAATCACGTATACATACAATGACTATACATAAATTTAATATCAAATATTTTGGTTACCTGAGGTTTTGGAAATTGTGTTCAAGTAATTATATTAGGAAGTATAGCTGTTGAAGTAAAATTTACCATAATAATGATTCAATTTAGTTGAGTTGAAATTTGCATTTTTAAAATAACCTTACCAATTGTATCATGTTAATTTGTTTAGTAAACCTATGTAAGTTCAGGAAAATAAGGCCAAGTATACTAATTGTATGCTCATATTATACTTACCTTAGATAAAGTTTGTGAAGATGCAGCTATATTTATTAAAATAAATAATAAAACTAAACTTTTTGTTAAAGTTTTACCTTTGTTATGTGAACTTGAGTGCTCTAAGGTTTTTTTGAAGTCTAACCCATTTGAAGTCTTAGAAGTTCAATTTTCTTATTTTATAGGACTTTTAGGAATATTCAAATTTTGTATATTTCTCTCTATAAGCCAATCAGAACAGAGTTGCTTTATTTTTTAAATGTTAAAGTTTTTTAGAGTTGTCTAACATTCACAGCAAAATCCAGAGGAAGTAAGAGAGATTTTCCATATACCTGGTCCCATATACATGCAAGCTTCCCCCATTTTAGCATCACTCATAGGCTGGTACATTCTTTACAAAGGTTGAACCTACAATTTACCCATATAGTTTATCTTAGGATTAATTCTTGGTGTTATAAATTTAATGGGTTTGGACAATTGTATATTGACATATCCATAATTATATTATCAAGCAGAGTATTTTCACTGCTCTGAAAAATTTCTGCTCTACCTATTTATTCCTTCCTGCCATCTCCATCCCTAGCAACTTCCTTAACTTTTTAGTCTCCATAGTCTTGCCTTTCCAGAATGTTATAAATTGGAATAATATAGTATGCAGGCTTTTCAGAGTGACTTCTTTCATTTAGTAATAAATGTTTAAGCTCCATCTGTGTCTTTTAATACCTTGAGAGCTTATTTCATTTTAGGGCTGAATAAGATTTCATTACCTCTATGTACCACAACTTACTTATCCATTAACCTACTGAAGGCCATCTTAGTTACTTCTAACTTTGGCAATTATGGAAAGGCTACTATAAATATTCATGTGCAAAATTTTACTTAGTTTATATGAGACTTTCTGTAAAATCTAGTTAATATTCTCCAGAGATAAGTATTTTATACTAATGCAATAAAGGTAGAGGACTTTCTGAATTATAGACATAAGTTCACAGATACCAAACTTTTGGTGATATTTTTAGGCATACTATGTATAATGAACAGGTAATATAGTTATATTGCAATTTGAAAGATACATTGTTAAAAGTGAGGCAGTATTTTGTAAGACCTTTTTAGTTATATTTTTGGTTGTTATGTTGAAGTCTAATATTGTTGGTTCTTTGATGTCACAGATGAAAAATTTTGCTAAGTATTGAACAGCTGAACTTAACCTAAGCTATTAACATGTAGCTGTCTTAAAATTATTCATAGAATAATTTTCTGGTCTAGCAATGTAATGCATTATGGCAACATAATGCTGACAGGTGGTCCTGGCCTTTTAGAAGTCTAATAAGTGAAGGAAGATTGAACTGTTAATCAGAAATGAGCATCATTCTGACTCTACTTCTAAATTGAGTGTATGATTTTAAATAAATCATTCTTTCTCTCTGAATTTGATTTTTATCCTCTGTGAATGGTAGATGCAGGAGCAAAAGGTTGTTTTTTTTTTATACTATTCACTTATATATGCACAGAAGATCAGGTGTAGTAAGTACCATGAAAGTCGTTAACAAAGTGGTGATAGAGAAGTGCTGGAAAGAAGATATCAGACATTTAAATGACTAAGTGAAGTGTACAGGGTTTGTGAAGAAGAGATGTAGTAGACCTAGATTAATTTTTTTGGTGGTAGCAATAGTTAGTGTGCTTTTGGTAGCTTCAAGGAGTAAAAGGCTTGAAGAAACCTTTTTATGCACATGTTTATGTAGACTAGCAAGAAACTAAATGGAAAAATATAGAAGCCGGAAGTTGATAAATTATATAACAAGAATTAACAGAGATGGCTAAATAGCGAATACTATTTGAGTAGACACTATGCATTTCTTTTTCTAATAATAGATAAGTAAAGACAAATTCTTGCTCTGAAACCTCATAAGGCAATAAGGGAGTTTAATGAAATTACCATTAAATTGTTGCATCAACCTGGTGCAGATCAGGGACTGAACTCTACCTCTTGACTTCTGGATACTATCCAAGCTGAACTGGACTAGTAGATGATGCCTGTGCAGTGCTGTGATCTAAACTCTGCCTCTGACATCTTCAGGTGGGGGGCTTCTTTGAAGGGGGTGATGTAGAGTGACCTCTTTATTAGCATTTATTTTAAATCTAAGTTTTAATTTGGCTGTTGTACTTGGCAGGCATGGTGCATGTTGAGGGGGAGTAGGACACCCCTTTCCAAAGCCGGTGGCAGAGAAAATGATGCCCCTTCCTCTCTTGCACGGTTGCTTTTAAAATCAAGAAGTTGCTCAGATGGGAAAATCTGTCTTCCTGTAATTGTCCAGTTGCAACCAGCATTCATGGAGTATGTAAAAACTGGCTTTTTTGGACAAAGTATTTGGAAAATGACTGCCAAGCTTTAAGAACCAGAAGGTTTATTTTTCATTCATGCAACAACTAGTCTCGGATCCTTCTTTTTATTTTGGGCAACTTTTCTTACTTTTCAAACCCCCAGATAGTGGAGAAAATTTGATTTTGAAGCTTTTAAAAAGGAGCAAGGCACATGAGCTTCTGTGGATGGCAGGCCTTCACCCCCCTAAAGAGGGTAGAGGGCATGACTCAACATCAGCAGGACTCTGCCCTGCCTCCCCTGCCAGCTCCTAGTAGCTACAGCTCCAGTTTGCACCACTGGTGGGTAATAGGACCTTCTTCTTCCCTCCTGTTGGTTAAAATAAATTATTTTCTTTTGCTGCACCAAAGGTCCTTTTGTTTTCATTTGTGGTGGTGAATCATGTGGCTGGCCCCAGAACCTGTGAGAGAGGTTGTGATCTGGTGACATTTTTTAGACCCTTTGCCTAGTAACAGTGTGATACTATATGTTCTAGGATACTAGTGTAAAAGCTAAAATTGTGGTTCAGATGGGATTGCATCACAACTACAAGTGGAAGGTAAAGGTTTAGTTTTGAACAGCAATGGTGAGATGTGCTTCCCTCTTTAAAACAGGAAGAAAGTAGAATGTATCGGTGGCCAGGACTTAACTGATAAAAGACAATATTCTGGAGTGACTCAATTTCAGGGATGTTGAAAAGTACATTTTTTTCTTACATCTTCTTAATTGTCATTCTTTCACTCACATGACTTAAGAAATGATATGTAAGAGAGGAAAGTTTGTCCTAGTTATTCTCTGTAGATCCTGTCTATGTCATTGTCCCTTGCTTTTCCCAAGAATTATTGTCAGTTGGTACATATAAACTAAGGGCAGTTGAACTGGTGTACTGGAATGTGAATCTTCATTGCCTATAACTAGAACTGAGAGTTATTAGAGATCAATATTGTGGTACCACTGAAAAGAAAGTGGTTTATAGTTCTCTAAATTAGCAGTAGAAGAACATTTATTTATTCATCTTCATAATTTATTTTCTTACATCATTATTCTCCCTTCAGGTGTGGTCCCCATAGTTCTCCCATCACCATAACACCTGTGAACTATCACCATTGTCCCTTGGACTCTTTCCTCCCCTCTTTTGACCCCTTTTTCTCCCCCTAGAAGAATATTTAGAAGAGAAGAGAATGGAGGTGTAGCATTGGTTGCATGTTTTGATTGCTGTGAAAGAAGCTGGTGGTTAGGATGAGTGCATCAGATCTGATGTTTAAGCCTGTTCCTTGACCACTTATTTCCTTACATTGATCCTCTTTAAGAGTGAGAGTGGAGGACATTGCCATATGTAGTTAAGGTAACTGAGTATGACATGCTATTATTTTGAAAAGACAGAATGCTGAAATTATTTCATGTTTTGAAATGGAAGGAGATTGATAGCTTTAGAATTTTTTTTATTAAGTAGGAGACTTAGCTTTGTTTGTTATTGATTGTATAGATTTGAGTTTGAATTTTCTCAGTTAAATAGGATTCTATCAATTGGCCTTGAATGACAAAATTACTTCACAAGATTCACTGTGGTAGTTAGGTCTGTGTGAAGCACTGTGGTGAGCATTCAACAAATGCGGGCATGGTCAGATTGCCTCCTACCCTCTCCATATTTTTGCCTTTCTTATTTTGTGATATTTCAGTTTTTACTGCCTGTTTCCATTGTGGTGTGTGTGTGTGTGTGTGTGTGTGTGTGTGTGTGTGTGTGTTTCAGTTCTATTTATTCTCTTAAACCTTATCTTGAAAATTAATACTTTGAAGGTTTTCCTAAGACTCCAGGGCAATGTGTCTGTACTTCTATAGCCTCTTGTGTATATCCCTATATTCTATAGTTATATCCCCTTTCTTTGTGAATGTCTCTTTCTCCCCTACTCAGTATGTGTGTTTTCTGAAGGAAAAGAGGCAGAATCTTCTCATTTCTCAATTCCCATATTTATGCAGTGGCCGGTATGTAAGCTCTGTTTTTTGAATGACTCGGTGAATGAGTAAGAGGTTTAAGGAAGTTGAATGAACTCGTGATAGGTTATCTTAACATTTCTAGAAAAATAGGAGAAAGGTAATCTACTTAAGTGGAATAGATGTAAAAGTGGTATGGAATATTAAATTTAGAAAGACCTTAAGTTAATATTATGACAGATATATTAGACAGATATATTAGAGATTAACTAGGATGTGAATGAAAAGATGTGCCTTAGCTAGAGGGATTAGGTAACATGAAAGTTTAGTAAGCCCATGACTTTGTTGATGATGAATACTTTGACTTGTATATTCCTTCTTTCTTCCTCAGATTTCTCTATAATGTTTAAAAAAATGAAAATTAAATGTATATTAGCATTAACATAGTGTGTGTTCCATGCCATATGATTAAAATGCATTTAGAAATGCTTTTAGGAAAGTTCATGTTACATAATTATTTTTTAATTACTATAATAAAAATTCCATTAATCAAGCAAATATTGGTAGAGATATAGAAACAGTTAGGATTATAGTTCTAAAAGTGAAATATTTGTAAGAAACTCAGTGCAATAATAGAACAATAAATTCTTACTCCGCTGTATTTTCACAGATCATTCATTACTGTAGGTAGTAAAATGATTAGAAATATGTTCAACATTGTGTGTGAATTTTGCTTTATTTTCAGTGATGTATAGTGGTCTGCGTGGTTTTTAAAAAATATTCATAAGTTCAAAAAATACATCTTCTTTTATTCAGTTTACAGTTTTTAAAAAATATTTATTAATTTATGCATACAAGAGCTGGGGTGTAGGCCAGAGGTGTGGAGGGTAGTAAGAGGATTCATCAGAAACAGAGTGGGGAGCAGAATAGGCGGATCTACTGAAATACACTGCTGAGGGGAGCAGTGGGCGAGACAGGAGAAGTCTGCTGTGCCATGTGGGTTATCTCCCTGGCCGGGGATTGCGATAGTTTCCTTCATAGTACTGAAACTTAACTCCATGAGCCACCAGGGAGGCCCCTCTTTTATTTGTTTTAAAGGAATGTGGTCTGAATGATAAAGCCTTTATGATCTAAAATTCAGGTGGATTGACATTTGGACATTTTACAATTTTGATTCTTATATCAGTCCTAAAGAAGATGTAAGTTATCTATAAATTGTAGATTAAAATTTTATACTTTGAAAATATTCAAACAATTTTGGATATTAAAAAATATTTTTACCTATTTATAGTTGATTTTGTTATTTTAAACCATCTGTTAAGATATCAGACACAGGAAGAAAGCAATATAATTTTACTTTTATCATAATGTTTTTCCAAATGGAAAGAATGAAATGTCTTCAACCAGTTTTTGATGTCTCACAGTTAATTTTTATGTCACTCCCTCTATGAGTGAGTGTGTGTGTGTGTTTATAACATATATAACGTATATAACATATGTATAACATATAAACACATATTTCTAAGATAAATTGGTTTCTTAATTTTAATGACATGTAGAGAGATAATGTTAATATGGGAGACTTATATCTCAATTATTTTTCTCATCATATTATAAACATTTTATCGGTGGTCTGTCTTATTAGCCCTAAAATATCACGTATTTTTATCAGTATGCCTTGTAACTACACACAGTGTTATCTTTCTTACATATTCTTATTTCTAAAAAAGAAGACAGACTAAAACAATGATGGCAAGTTTGTGGAGAACTGCTTAAAATTAAATCTATTATTATAATAATATATGTAGATCTTTATATAGATAAAAAAAATTTTGTGTGTGTAGATAAAATGTGGGCTCAGGGCAAATATAACATTCTTATTTTACCTGCATTCTTGTCTGATATTTTCTACTCTTAAAATTAAAAAAAAAATTATTGTAGACAGGGAAACTGATTTGGAAAAACTGATATTATAGAAATATTGTCTCATAGCTAAGACATTAATTGGAAAATAGAATTATGAAATCTAACAAACTGCTACTATAAAGGAAATTTTCACACATTCTAGAAAATAAAATATGGAAATCCTTATTTTCTGTTGAAGGGTGAACAGGTTTTACTTTAGTGAGATTTTTGAGTTGAGCTTTTTATATTTTAAGGCAGTTAAATTATTATATCCTAACTATGAAAATGTTTCAGGCCAATCATAAAAATGTTTGGCATGTCTCAGCAACCTATAAAAAGTAAGTAATAGTAGATGATGCTGATTGTAAGAGAGAATGTGATTTCTCAAAATCTTTTTATTGAGCTGTAACATTACAGCTCATTACATGTAACATGTAAACATTTCACAAAAGCAAATTTGTAATTTAGTTCTATAGAAAGTTTTAAATCTTTCAGAGATACAGAGTAAGGAAATTTCAAGATCACATAATATAGGCTGATGAATCAAACAATTTTCCCAAAGTCAGGAGAAAAAGAAGTTTTAAATATAATATAGAGATATGAAAGTCTCTCTGCCAGTTAAAAATTTTACATTTATTAAAAAAAATTTTTAGATTTACAAGAAGTTAAGATGAGTTAGCTATTAAAGGATGGTAAACAAGAATAACATATTTTTAGATGTTAATTGTTGGAAAAATTACAATTAACATAAATTAATTCACATGGAATGTGTTACTTTGGTATTGTCTTGCTTAATAAAACTATATGCTGTTTTTAAAATGCCTTTAAGGGAAATTTCTCTATTAGAAATAGGGGTAAGTTGAATAAAGCATGTGAGTCACAAGAATCAGTAACTAACCATACATTACCACCTTACCTTTTTCTTTGGTGGTGTCCCTTTTCTTTCCTCTTTCAGTGCATTATTAATAGATGAACTCTTTTAAAGTACTATTACCAAGTTGTTTATTAATGTTAAAATTTTCTGCCTGAAATAAAATTGTGGGGAATACATAGATAATTAAGGCACTTCACTACTACATTTTTTGAAGTTTAAAAAATATTCTCTATTAAGCTGAAACTGTTGAACTTGATCAACATATGGTACCAGCTAGCCTCATCCCCACCTGTTCTTTTGTTATCTTGTTTTTGTTATAAGACTTAATGACAGTTGTAAGCCATAGTTCTGCATGTGGGGGTTAGTCCACCCTGGGGAGAAGAGAAGGAAACAGCAGTGTGGATTATGGAAATATGAACTGATCTAAAAAGAGACCTCTTGTAAAAGAATTGGACTCAAAGAAACGCGAGGCAAAACTGATGAAAAGATGATGGAATATGATGTGAAAATGATCATTTGAAATCTTTCTTTTCATTCCCAGCTGCTGTGTTTTGGAGAAAAAGAATGCATTTATATGTTAAGGGAAAACTGAAAGAGACTAGATGAATAGTATTATTTATTAGATATGTTTTCATTTTGAGTGAGATAAATTATGTGCATTTTAATAGATTTCATATGTTAGGCTTTTTAAATCTTAAAGACAATGTTAATGTTGCATCTTAATGTACTTACATTTAAGTGCATCTGATTAAAGCTTGGATTTTAAATAGACCTAATTTCAAAAATTAACTTTGTAGTTGTTATGTATTAACTAATTGTTTTGATGAGTATTATATTAAAATATGAATTATTTTCTGCTATTTTTATAAGTTATACATAGTTACATGTTTATTCATATGTATATTTTTTAGACAACTGGATAACATTATAGCTTGTCTTGGTAAGCTAGTACTAAGTGGTCAACAGGTATCTTTACCCTCAGTCTATTTGACCAGAAGAGATAACAGTGCAGTGTAATCGTCATCTTTGGAAATGCAGACACGGGGTCCGTGAAGTCTAACTAGTTTCTGATGTCCTGTATACAAATGATTCTAAAGTTTGAAAAAAGCTTGGAAGAAAGCTAACATGGCATAGAAGTAAGTTGTTTGGGAGGAGGATGTTTTGTGGGAGGGTGATGTTTTCAATTTTGGATATGCCAGGGATTATGGTATGGATCATCTAAGTTAGGATACTTCTGATTGGAGTTCAGGAGAGAATGATGATGTGATTTCAAACATCTTTAAGCCACTGAAAATGACTTAAAAACTCATATATTTTAATAGTCGCTGAAAAGTGTTCTGAACCTAGCAATCTGACTGGAGAGCCCAGACTTTCACCCATTATCTGTTGCTGTGAGTTTCCTCGTGGAGAGGTGGGGGCTGAAGAAAGCACCCTGGGGAACACCAATGGAAAAGACTTGTGGAGGAGTCAAGAAATAGCCTGAAAATAAATGATAATCATAAGATAGCTAGATGAATAGACACAGAGAAGGTACTTGTAACTAGGAGCCAGTTAGAAACTTTGGCTTCCTGGGTGAAGGGGCAGGTCACTTTCATCATTGAATCCCAGGTGTTTCATCTGTTGCAGATTCTGAATTAACACATATTAAATGAGTAAGTGAAATATTACACATTGTAGAATGACAAATATAATAAAGACTGGAAAAAGGTTATTAAAGTAGAAGTTAGAGATTACAAGTAACAGTGAACTGAGGAGGCTCAACATCAAGAACTGATAGAGACATGCTAAGTGTTTAATGTACAATATATCATACTTTCAAGAAAATTTTCAGTGGAAGGAAGATTTTGGTTCTATTTTAGCTGCTCAAAGCTTGAATCTAACTTTATGGAATTTCCCTTAGACTGCTTTAGTCACTCCTAATTTTATAAGGATTTTACTTCTTTTCATACATTTTAATGCAATAATATATTGTAAATGATTATTAATATAAAGAAGGTATATAATTTATTCAAGAGAATGATTAATTTTTAATTGAAATTTATTAAATCTGTATAGGTGTATGTGTGTATATGAATGTGTGTGTGTGTGTGTGTGTGTGTGTGTGTGTGTGTGTGTGTGTATTCTGATTTATTGAGTAAAATTCTTTACAAGAGACTCAGGAAATTGTGTTTTCTTTTTAAGGTCACTTGTGCCAAAGTGGACTAGTTTACCAGTGATCAAAACTCATTGCTATTTGGTGAGGCCTGTTTGGTAACTTTGTGTGAAAAGAACCAGTGTTCACAGTTTAGTTTCTCATAGAAAGTTCTGCAATACAGAATTAAGACCAAAATTGGCACCTTTACTTAAAATTTCAGCTAGAGGCCAAATATTACATCACCAGGGAGTGTAAATTAAATTTTTATTCCAAAGAAGTGGATTTTCTGTAGTGGGTGGGGTAAAATAAATTTGCAAAATAATAGTTCACAATATTCCTATTTAGAATTTTAAAAAATGTTCATTTAAAAACTCACTTAAAACTTCAGATTTAGTTATTATTTGACATATTAAAACATGGTTATGTTTTTTTTGAAAAAACTTAAATAACTTAAGATAACTTAAAACAATACAAAAAATCAGAACTTCTAGATTCATGATTATTAGTATTGCTCACTGACTATTTGAATAAGTTTTTTTTTAAACATTTATTTATGCATACAAGCTGGGGTACAGGCCAGACGCGTGGGGCAGTGAGAGGGTTCACCAGAGACAGAGTGGGGAGCAGAACAGGCAGATCAATGGAAATACACTGCTGAGGGGAGCAGCGGGCGAGGCAGGAGAGGTCTGTGGTGCCATGTGGGAATCTCCCTGGCCGGGTGTCAAACTCGTGTCATCACTGCCTACAGCTCCACAGATCAGTGCTTAACCGCTGCGCCACCAGAGAGGCCTATTTGACTAAATTTTATTTTAATTACTAAGTACTTAGTTTCTTCTTTAAATTGTAGGCAACTGTAATATGAAGCAAACTTCGTTGAATAGAATTGCTGAAGGTTATCACTGACCCCAAATGTTCACCCTCTGAGCTAGTTTTCTCTCTGCATGATCTCCCTATACACACAGCTTTACACACACACACACACACACACACACACACACACACACACACACACACTCACACACAGGGTTATCTACAGATTTCCACTCTTGAACCCAAGATAATAAAATACTTGCTCAATGCTAAATCCCTCTATTATTATTAATCTTGTTAAACCGTATCCTCCCTGTGTTACTTTAGTATTATTTACTTTGGCATGGTGTTGCTCTGATATAGGACACATGATTTTGTTTCAGATTTTTAGTAATATGTTTGAAATTTAATATTATTATATTTTATTATATATTATATGTATTTTTTGCTCATCTGTGAGAAATTATCACCTTTAGTTGTATAATAATTTATAAATATATTTATCAATATGATATTGTAAAGAAGTTACTTTTTTATTGTAAGTCTAATATTTTCAGTAGTAATAAATGAACATAGACAAAAGAAGCATTTTTTTCCCCTTCAAGACTAATCTCAACAGAATGGAACAACTTGTTCTAGGGCAGGTGAGGCTCATACTTGTGATTACATATTGTTCTATCTCTCTTTCTATGACTTCTTTACATCCTGGCCCTTTTATTTTTCCACATTTCAGGTTGAATTCTGGTTCTGAAGTTGAAATTGTGTAATCTTTACTCACTTATGTATGGACAATGTCCACCACATGGAGACCAAGTAGACATCAGATTTAAGCATCTGCTGTTTATATATTGGAACCACATGAAAACAAAGTGATAGTAGAAAACAAGATGGGGAATAATGGTTAGAAGATCCGATCTGTGAATTCAAGTCCTGACTCTTATGACTATGTCACTTTGAATGTTACTTAGTCTCTTTGACCTCTATTTTCCTCCATATGTAGAAGAAAATAAATCATAAGTGTTATAAGGATTAAATGAGTTATGAAAAGTGCTAAGGTCATAACTTGGCACAGAATAAGCAGTTATTTTACCACATCTTTATTTTGGAGGCTAATCAAAAGAAAACATGCAGACTTAAATCACATTTTTTGAACTGTCTATAAGGCAAATTGATTCTTACGGGGCTAAAACAGTGTTATCTGACATGAGTTCAGTGAATGTACTTCAGAGTATGAGTGATGTGCCAGTAATTTGGTAGGCATTAGGGGAACTCCTAAGTTGTATTAGCCCTCATACATTTCGGAGATCCATTTATTTCAAATATCATGATAACTGTAATAATTCAGACTATCTGGTTTACTACTGTCTTTGGTTACTTACTAATTACTAATTGTGATTATAATACCAGAAGTGGTTGAACACATTATATCTTGGTAGATATCACTAGGGAAATGAATATATGTTTGTATTGTTATATGAGAAAATTTAGTGATTTCATAATTGAGAATATTAAAGTTTTGTTGGGCATATAAATATGAAGAATAGTGATTTTCTATAACAATGGAAAATAAATTAGTCTTTTATTGTTTAATGTCTTATAATCATGCCAATACTTTTTTCTTTATATATATATATATATATATATATATATATATATTTATTTATTGTTATTTATGTCTTTTGCATTTTGTATTCCCCTTGGGTAGCCCACCACCAGTTCACCCGTGATCCATCTTCGTGGTCCCTTATGTCGTTTTCTACTCCATTTTATGCTCTTATCCTCCCCCCACCCCTGCTCAGTGTCTCTCTCCTATTTGGTTTCCCTATAGTTCTGTTATAAGTGAAACCATTCGGTTTTTATCTCTTTCTTTCTGGCTTATTTTGCTGAGTATGATCCCCTCTAATTCCATCCATGTTGCTGCAAATTGCATGTGTTTATCTTCTTTGAATGCTGAATAGTATTCCACTGTGTATATGTACCACATCTTCTTGACCCGGTCATCTATTTTTGAACATCAGGGTTGCTTCCATACCTTTGCTATTGTGAACAATGCTGCAGTGAACATAGGGGTGCATGTATCCTTTTGGATTAGTGTTTTTGTATCCTTTGGGTAAATTCCCAAAAGTGGTATTGCTGGGTCATATGGAAGCTCCATTTTTAGCAGTTTGAGGAAATGCCGTACAGCTTTCCATAGTGGTTGGACCAGTTCACATTCCCACCAGCAGTGTAGAAGAGTTCCTTTTTCTCCACATCCTTTCCAGCATTTGTTGTTGCCTGTATTTTCAATGTGTACCATCCTCACAGGTGTGAGTGGTATCTCATTGTGGTTTTGATTTGCATTTCCTTGATTATAAGTGATATTGAACATTTTTTCATGTACCTGTTGGCCATTTGCTTTTCTTCTTTGGAGAAGTGACTTTTTAGCTCTTCTGCCCATTTTTTGACTGGATTATGCCAATACTTTTTTTCATTTTCATCTAGGCCAGGTTCTTTTTCCATAGCATGTGACTTTTTTTTTTTTCCTGAGCTAACTTTGGTTTACAACACTGTATGTGATTGAGAGATAAAGGATCACACTTCCTCAGCTAATGTTGCAATAATATGCTTATAATCAAGGCACAGTCCTGCTAGATATTCCACTGTACCCCCTCCCCACTTTGTTTTCACAACGCCTTCTATCTTTCTATCTTAGAACTTCAACTCCACAGTCAGATTTCTAGGGTGGGTTATTGATTTGGTTATGTCTGACCCTTTGTTTTGTTTCTCTATACTTCACATATAAGTGAAACCATTCAGTATTTATCTTTCTCATTCTGATGTATTTTGCTTGACATTATTTCCTCCAGATTCATCCATGTTGTAGCAAATGACAAGAATTCATCTTCTTTACAGCTGAGTAGTATTCCGTTGTGTATATATACCACATTCTTAATTCACGGCTCTATTGTTGAGTACTTAGGTCATTTCCATAACTTGACTATTATAATAAATAGTGCTACAGTGAACATAGGCGTGCATGTATTTATTCAAATTTGTTTTGGCATTCTTCATCTAGAAGTGGAATTTCTGTAAAATATGGTAGACTTATTTTTAATATTCTGAGAAATCTCCATATTGTTTTCTGTCAGGACTGGACCATTCTTACTTTCTTACCAACAGTGTATGAGGATTTATGTTTCTCCACATGCTCACCAACATGTTATTTCTGTTCTTTTGCTATGGGTCCTTCTCACAGGTGTGAGATGGTACCTCATTGTGGTTTTGATTTGTATTTTTATCATTGTATAAGAAATACAGTGATTTTATGGTTAGGAATATTATAAATAAAGTTGATTCTTGTTGGGCATATAAAATATGAAGAATAAGGGATAAGTAATTACTATCTTTTCATGTGCCTGTTGGCCAGCTTTATTTCTTCTTTGGGGAAATGTCCATTTAATTCTTCTGCCCATTTTTTGATTAGGTTATTTGTTTTCTTTTTGTTGAGACCTATGAGTTTTTTATATATTTAGATATCAGCCTTGGTCAGATGTATGATGTGCAAATATTTTCTGCCATTCATTAGCTGTCTTTTGGTTTTACTGATAGCTTATTCTGTGGAGCACCTGAAATATTATCCAGCTATCTCCTGGACATCTCAGTTTTTACTTCTATGAATGTCTTAACTTATGCCTTTCTCTGCATTCCTCTGTACTGTTTTACTTCAGGCTACCCCCATTCACCTCGATTATTGCAAAAACCTCCTATCTGATTTTACAGTCTTAATTCAGTCTTGTCCTTTAAAAATCCACAGTGTAATCTTTCTAAAATTCGAGAATGTCCTTACTTTAAACTCTTCAAAACTTCCATATTTCTCATAGGTAGCATGAACATGATTTATTGTCCAAACAGGTATTTATTAATTTATTTTTGATTGATAATTTACATTTGGTGAAATGCAGATCTGAAGTGTACAATACTTTCCATAGAAACATAGACCTGTGTAACACACATTCCTTTAAAGATATAGACTGTTTCTGTCACTCTAGAAAACTCCCTTTGTCCCCTTTCTGTGCCCCTTGTATCCCATAACCACCTTGTAGCTCCAGGCTACTGCTACTCTGATTCCTGTTACAATAAATTATAATTTGGCTATGTCTGAGTAAAAAGGAATGTTGTTGATAATTATGCTGAGAAGATATATGTAAACTGTTTTGGACAAACCAGAAAGAAATTTTTTATTTCTTTGTGTCAAGTCCAAACTTCTTAATAAACCTGAAGGTCTTTTCACTCCCTTTCTTATCTCTTAAACCACATTACCTTGCATTCTTCCAACCTTTGTAGTTATTTTTTTGCATTTCCAGACCTTTCTTTGTACATGTTCTTTCCTGTGATGGGAAGGCCATCCTTACCTCCGCTCGTTCTCTTATTTTTCATACCATAGATTGGCCAACTTCTCATTTTCTCCTCTTTATTTAAATAAGATATCTTCCCTTGTTACTTTGACTACAGTCCTCCAGAAGACCTCCTCTGAAGTTTGGTTTACAGATCTGTTTCCTAGACTCCTTAATATTTTTCGCTTTTAGCACCAATGCTTTTAGCATCAATCATTTTCTGTGATTGATACGCAAAAATCAAATATTTGCTAAATGAACACATATAAACATATTAATTATTTACATAAGTAAATTTGCATGGGTTTATAAATATAGGATTTAGTACTTGTTAGACTTTATACCTTTTTTAAGTCAGTAGCATTTATTAGAACAGTCTTATTTTATAATTGAGTAATTGTAATTTATTTTTTCCAAAGTCTCCAAATGACTAAATGGACAATCCATTATGATTTTTCCAATTAGTTAATATATAATATGATTCTCATTTCTAATAGGTGATCTTGTAGAATCTAATGGACTTCAAGGAAAAGAGAAATAATAAGTATACCATTGCTTCCAGAATATAATAGCTATCTAGAGATACATATATTTTTTTCAAAGACTTAAAGGATAGGGTCCCTTATTTATGGCCTAAAACTAGAAGTTTTATTTTCATAAGGCATCAGCATCAACACAAACTTCCCATCTGGTTTACCACAAGTCTAGGAAAAAGTAGGTAGTTCAGACATTGTTTTGAGCTAGGTTCTAGGCAGAACCAGAGAAAAAGTAACAGTGACCAAGGTATGAAGAATTAAGAGAATACGGGCCTCCCGGTGGCGCAGCGGTTAGGCGCTGAGCTGTGGAGCTGTTCCCATATGGGCGTGGCAGATGTCTCCTGCCTTACCCGCTGTTCCCCTCAGCAGTGTGTATCTGTCAGTCTGCCTGTTCTGCTCCCCACTCTGTCTCTGGTGAGCCCTCTCACTGCCCCACACCTCTGGCCTGTACCCCAGCTTGTATGCATAAATAAATAAGTCTTTTAAAAAAATAAATAAAAGAGTTAAGAGAATACCAATTAGCCAGTATGTAAGGCTGGGGAAAATGTAAAGAATAACAAAGAACAAAGGGAGATTGCCTCAGAATTAAAGAAAGTGGCAATGATATTTCTTTAATAGAGGGCAATGGTAGAAAGAGAATATGTTTTCTAAGGATACCTTTAACAATATCTTTAGCTAGGACAGTTGAAGGAAAGGCAGAATTTGAGGTTATGGAGGAGATCAGGAAAACTTGCTTTACTTGAATTTGCCGGTGCCTTACATAAAGTTGGTAATTAATTTTATTAAATGGATTGATAAATAAGTACTTTGAAAAGGAATTTTATTAGTAAATGTTGCCTTATATGAAAAATGTCTATTGGCATGATTCTCAAGAGATTTTCAGTTCAAGAGCAGTAGCAATATTGTAGCCATAGTAAACTTTCACAGATACTGAAATGATCAGATTTGCACATTCTATGACTTTGCAGTGTTAAATGAGTTGCTTTGTTGTGTTTGATTAAATGCAAAAGATTGAACGTATTTAAATCTATACCTGCATATATCTATAGCCATATGTAATTAGGTAAAATGTATTAAGCATCATCAAAGGAGACAGATACAGTGTATTATTTTACATCATTTTAATAAATCAGTATGTTAATGTTTTGGCTTAGGTCATTAGATATAGACTTCAGTAAATATTTATTTAGCAGAGATCTTCATTTAAATTCATATGACATTTAGGAGTTCTTAAAACATATCTAATGAAAGAGCTAACATTTGTGAGGATGGTTTATATGCATTGCATTTTCTAGTCATTTTCTAGTCATTTTACATGGATTTTTATTTAATTCTCACTTGGTTCTCATATAAACCCCCAAATAAATCCTCCTTTAATTCTATGAGATAGATAATTTTTGCCCATTTTCTGGGTGAGGTAGGGAAGTGCTTAACCAATAGTTTGCAGAGCCAGACTTTGAATGTTCACTGCTCAACTCCAAACTCTGGTTTGCTACCTGGCATATGTGTGCATGTGCCTGTTTTCTAATGATTTAGTCTTAAGTTTCCCTTGTTCTGAAAATTAGGAATTCAGTTCCTTTTGCCCTGTATAGCATCTTGCTGTGGGTTGGAGTCTTAATATCTCATCAGTTAACTGAATTAAATCTTGTTTAAAATGGAAGCATTTTCCTACTTACATTAATTCTACTTTTCTTGATTTAAATGATTGATATTCATTTTGAAATACCTTAGTATCTATAAGTGAAAATAAATATTACAGGCAAATTTCTATTTTATTACACTTTTTTGGTCTAGAAATGTTGATAGTTAAAATAGGGGTGAAAGAGGCAAATATTAGCCTGAAAGGGGTGGGAGGTTTATATGATTATTAGGGAAAAAGAAAGGCAGTCTTCCTAACTGGCTTTTCTTTATTAGATTCAGTTGGATACTTGTTATTCAGATCCTTGAATAAGAATTAGTGTCAACCTAGGGATCAAAATTCTGAAAGGAATTTGCAATAGAATTTTTGACAAAAAAACTTTGGAAACTCATTTCCATATATATACTTTCATGCCTTTAAAAATTGTTTCTCTTTATCTTAATAAAGGAGAAGTATTATGCCTTTTACTTTCCCAACAAACTACCTAATTGTAAACATGCACATTTTTTGTAATGTCACTGTGCCCTTCTTTGAATCTCATCTTTTTTTGACATTAATCTAAAATAATTGTTGACTTGCAGTTTTCATCATCTAAGATACACATGGAACCAAACTCCTTGATATTTATATGTCAATGGCCCAGTTCTCTTTTAGAGTATAACATTTGTTTCATGGCAATTACTAAATTTTTGAACAATAAAGATTCATTTTTAATATTGATAGGAACAAATAACTTGATCAGAGTTAATGATGCAACAGTTTTAGTGTCTGAATTGGATTTACTCTTCTTGCCCTAAGTTAAGGAGGAAGAATGAGAGGGAAAATTGAAACAGTCCATAAACATAAAAGCCAAGAGAAAAATCTTTTAGTGGGTCGTTATTCTGAAAGTTATTCCTTGGCTCTAAATTTAATATCTCTAAGTTTAAAAATGAGAATATGATGTTTAAAGAGACTGTATGTATAATTAACCACATCAGTGTAATTCTAACTTTTAATCAAATGCATCCTGACTTACTCACTCTGTTAGTATAGCTGTATTCTCCTTAAAAATTTAAAACTTCCTTGCAGTGCCAACCAAGTGAGTTGGTTGTTTTGGCCTGGAACTTCTCAGTGTAGAGTCTGGGGTTCAAAATATTGTACTATGCACCCTGCTCGGAACTAAGTAGCTCAGTGAATGTTTTCTTTGAGAGAAAATAAAGTATATTATTTCTTCATGTGAAGCACAAATAGATGGATGAGGTAGTAACATTTAATCCTTATTTATCTTTTGAAATGGCATTCAAAATTAAGTAATTTTTAAAGAAATGTGTAGTCTTTGTGAAAAATTAGATTAAAATTGACAAGTGGCTCATTTGTTCAAAGTGATTCTGAAAGTGTTATTTAAATAGTTAAAATCGTGGGTAGTTAAAAATTCACTTTCTATAATATTATCCTTGAGAACATTAGGACAGTATACTTATATGATAAAAATATTTGTGAGGGAGTTGTAAAAAAGAAAATATGATATTCATTCAAGCTTCTTTGTACTTAGATATGTCATCATTAATGGATATATGAATGGGTTTGCATTTTGACTTTTCCTCTAACTGGTTGAAGGCTTAGCTAAGCACAGACGACCATTTCCCTTGCCAGTGATTAGGAGTGATTGTGATCTTCTGGCTAATTAGATATGATGGGAAAGTAAGTCAGCAAGGCTTCTGGGAAATATTTCCCAGAAAAGAGACTCACAGAAAGAAATGCTTCTTTCACTGAACATTGCTGTCTTCATATGATGTGCTGAACTCTGGCAGCTCATTTTGTCATTGTGAGTAGACGTAGCTGAGGACAAAGCTAACAAACTCAAGAAAGCAGGACAAAAACCTCCTGAGTCCTTAAGGAGGAAGTTGAATTAATGAGTCCAGAACAAGTTTACCTTGTCTCTTCTTGCAATGAGGGAAGCACCCTTATTTGATGCAGTTGAACTTATTCCTTAATTATAGATGCTATTCAAACTAAGTTAAAGAATCAAAACCTTATGGATCTGTATGTAGTAAAGGCAAACAAATATTTTTGAAACTCCTCCCCAAGTGATTCTTACATCTTCTTGTCTTCATTCTAATCCTTTCTGCCCTCACACTAAGAACGTCTGGAGCAAGATAGTTACAAAATTAAATTAACTGGATTTGGGTAAATGATTGATTAATATAAGGGGGTCAGAGAAAATGAGGGGTATGAATAATGACCATGTTTTTTATTTGGGTAGCTGAACAGATGGTGCTGCCATTCTAGGTTAAGGACTATAATGAAAAGAATGGCTTTAGTTTTGTGCATTCTGGGGGACATTCCAAAATTGATGCTAGAATGTAATTTTGATGTATAATCCTGGAGTCCACAGAAAATATCTGTAAACTATTTGTCTGAGTCCCAGGGTTAGTAGTTGTAGCTGAAACAATGTAGATGAGATTGCCTAGGTAAATATACCTTACTGAATGTGCAAAGGAAAAGATCTGGAAACTCAGAGAATATCAGTATTTCATTGTAGGATAGGGAAAAAGCAATTTTGAGAAGGAAGAAAAATGATTACTGATATCAAATTTGATATAGATTTTTCTCAGAGAAATTCAAAGACCTTTATAGTTATTGAACTTTATTAGGATGTTAACTTTACGTATTACAACTTTTAAAAAAAGTAAATTCTTAAATGCTTGTTTTTCCTTTTATTTGATGAATTTATAATGTTAAAGGGTAACTAATTCGATTGAGAGTTAGTATACTATTCTAATACTGGCAATTTACTCTCTTCTCACTAGATCAATTTGATGATAATATCTACTAGTACAGAGAATGGATATAGAATAATAAAATAATATGTAAATTTTCATCAGTACTTATTTCCAGTCACTTATATAATAGTAGCTGTATTGTTTTTAGGGCCTATACAGATATATGTGATACTGTCCCTTGTATTTTGCTATTCATAATTTTGTGTTCTATTTTATCCTTTTTGTTATTTCTGTTATTAACATTTGACAGGTGTTAGTCAATGTATTCCTTTTGTATAAAAAATAAAATATTTTAGAGAATTAAGAGGATTTTTGAAAACTCATAATTTTTCTTGATTTGGGAAATTAGGTATTTTTTAAAATCAAAAGTCTGTAGGAAAAGAGGAAACATAACTTCTGACAAGCGTTATCTTAAACCTTTCACACAATCTGTGGATATTAACCTACAGTTGTGTGTGTGTGTCTGTGTGTATGTGTATTATGTGAAACAGCATATGGTAGAAAAACCAATTTCATGAACACTGACAATAAATATAAAAGTACAATTTTAAATTAGCATTACTGCTGTAAGGATCCCAAAACCCGATTTGCCTGTGTCTTATTTCTTCCTCCAACTCTATTCTTTTTTAACTTCGGTTTGAATAGCACCTGTAATTAAGGAAGAAAACTGAGCCCTTGGAGCTAGGTAGGACTTCCAGCTATTGATCTGTGTAAACCCAGCTTATACTGTCAGGGGAGAAACAGTCAACTGCTGAGCTGCTTTGTCACTGACATAAGCTGAGAGAGGATTTTTTTGTCTATACTGTTTATACACTAGTCTATAGACCTGCTGGCTGGTTGAATTTTAAAGAGTGCGGAGGTTTAAAGACTTGTCCCCTGAGGGATGCTTCTGCCAGTTGGGAAGCGAGCTGAGGCTGTTTTGCAGAAGTGTGTACATGTGTGTTGCTTTTGGAAGAAGGGAGGGGAGGGTGTGAAAGATTGAACAACTAACTGGGAAGCATTCTTCTTAATTTGAGTTTTAAAATTGATGTGAACTATGTTGCTAATTTGGGTAAACTAAAAGGCAGACAATGAGTTTTGAATGCTATCTTTATTGTGGCAGAAATCATAATGAAAATTTTATAGGGGGATGGCTAAATAATCTTCATATGTGTAGTAAGTATGGTAACTGGCTTTACTTTATGCAATACAAGATGAGGATTAGCAGTGGTAAAGTGAATTTCTCATTTGTAATGAACTGCTTTAAGTTTAAGTTGCTTAAATTATTTCAAATTTAGTGGCTCTTTTTAATTACACAAGGGAACTGTTAGTGGTAAAACATTTAGTTTTTTCTAAATAGGGAGTCTATGTCATACTTTCAGAGGTACATGTTCACAAGCAAACCTGGATACCCTGCCCTAAAGACAGAAGATTGCTTTTTTACATGGTACTTTTCTTTTTGCATTAGTGATTTAAGACTCGTAAAGCTTCCAGAGATATCAGCATTGGAATTTTACAATGCTTTATTTTTAATGGACATCTTATTGTAGGCTACGTTTTAAAAGAACATGAAGAATTCTACTTTAAGACACTCAATACTGTGTAAGTTTTAAGTATTCAGATATTGATGGGTTCTTTGGATGTAAGTTTTATTGGTAAACAGAAATAGGTAAGGTATTTTGGGCAGGGTTACTAATGCAATTAAGTATTATTTTTAATACAAAATATTCTCAAAAATCTCTGCTTTGTCTTATAAAATTTTCTGACTTTGAACTTGTGTGATGTTATCTTTAATTCTAAACTTTAGCTTTAGGATCAGAGCTAATATTTTTCATATACAACAAAATAGTTATTTTTCTGGTTTTTTTTTTTTTCCAAATGACTAACAATTACTTGCATTTGGTTATAATCATTAACGTGTATAATCTTAAAAAGCTTTTAAATTTATTTTATATATATAAATAAAATTATTTTATAATGGTTATAAAATCACTGCAACTTTGAAAATCACTAAGATTATTTTCTGTGCTTGTCAAAACCTGATTTTCATATTAGGCATTTTTTAAAAGGAAAGTGCACAATAGGAGGTATGTTGTTTTAAATTTAAAGATTTGTTTTTTAGATACACATTTCTTTGAGTGTTATTTGAGGGAAAATGTAGTACTGTTGTTGAATTTACTGAGTTGAAATATAAATATGTTTATTTAGCTGCAGAAAGTTTTTTTTAAGGGATATGTAGAGTTGTTATACCTCTCAGTAATTCATTCTGCTGCCAGCTTCATTCCCTTTTCTCTGCCTGCATTTTAATTGAAACAACATTTATATTTTTGAGCCAGGATCTGTCAGAAGTCCCTGTGGCTAGTCTGTGGTACAAGTAGCAGCAGACGTAGCTTCCCCATATGGTGCAGTGCTTCTTGTAAAATCCATATGGCCTTGTTGAAGGGAATCCCAGCGGGGATGTGAAGGGTGTTAATACCCTTCAGGCCAGGCCTTTCCCTCCTGGGGCTTCCGTGGCATTGTCAGTGCAATCTGCCAAAGCACAAACTTAATTCCTTTTTAATAATCAATTATTTTAGTCTAGGAACCTGTGCTATTTTTCTTAAGAAAAAACTTTTCCCCTTAAAAAAAGTCTCTAAAAAGTTTTAACTGAATATTAAAAATATTCTAAAGTTTTTTTATTTGCAATTTCAGGAAGTACTACAGAGTGTGCCAAAGTTCTGTTTTCCCTTTGATGTTGAAAGGTACAGTATAAGTTATCATTTAAAATAACTTTAACCCTTCTTAGTGGGCACTTCAAAATTATTACATTTATCTTTCTTTTCTAATAAAATGAAATGTGCTTTCACAACAGCCTCTAATAGAAAACAGTAGAGGTTCAAAATGAATAATATTTGGAATGAAAAAAATCTTTTAAATCATTCTATCTTTTATTTTTTCTACTATGGTTATTTAGGTGATATCTTAAGGTTCTTTTTGTTCTTCAGGTACATATTGTAAGCACTGGAAAAATGAAATATTAATATGTCTTTGAGAATCTTAGAATTATTAGATTTTATATTTCTATAGATATATGTATACATATATACATGTATGTCCGTCCATCCATCCATCCATCCATCTATCCATCCATCCATCCATCTCCTGGTTTCTATTTCACTTCACCCTTATTGAAAAGACCATCTGTTTAATATTGTTAAATTCATGGCTTGTTGTCTTGCAAGAATAGCTTAATAGAAATAGTACAATATTATGGAAAGCCACAGGGAAACCCTCCTAGCAGTTTTGAAAATCTCATTATGTTTGTTTTACTGAACAAATACTGAATGAATAGAGCATTACCTGTATGTGGTTGGAATTTCACAGAATATAGTACTCTTTGAGCATAGTAATAGATCATTTCTTGCTTTTCACGTGATTTTCATACCATATTATCAGTTTTTTTTTAAAGGTAATGGTATGATGGGGAGTTTAAAAGTTAATTTATTTGGTGAGATATTTTTTTCTAAGTGAAAATCTAAAATTTTGTGTTAAAAATAAAACCTGGTGATTGAATAATTGATACTTATGTTACTGATGAATTATACCCTTTGTTTTACTTCTTTTCTGGGAAATCAGCTGTGGCTACTAAAGTTGCAATTTTCAAATTGATAGCAAAAATAAAATATAGACCTAAAAAAAAGGAAGGAAAGCTGAATGAAAGTATGTTGTGAACATTGGGCACTAGAGGGCACATTAGGGACTGGAGGTTGTTTGAAAGCTGTAAAATATTTTTAAAACTGTCCCCTTAAATGTGTACTTGTTAAATGTTCAACATTTAAAATGTGGTATTTCCTGGCAATTGAAAATAATTTGTACTATTTGCGCACTATACTAAGATAATTTATTTCATACTGCTTAAACTTGTGCCTATTTCGAAACCAAGATTTAGGTGTCATAGATATTTTGTTGTGGGATAATAATACAGATGTTTAGTTATGACTGTCTGATAACAATATTATAGCCAGTTACATGAAACGTTTACATATTTTCAACAATAATAAAGTTTTAAATCAATGATTTATAATATACTGCAGTGTGATACATACATAGTATGAAAATTTGTGCTAAGTTTACTTAGTAGAGGTTGTATTCTTATTTTGTACTTGTAAATTTATTCTCAGTATATGGTTAGTTCTAGAAGAGAATACTTAAAAATGCTAATATATTCTCTATGGTACTTTATTAGGTGAGATGGTCAGCAGAAGAGGCAATTAAACAGAGTTGATGGTGGCTATGTTTAAATTCTAAAGCAGCAAGGTTTGCTATCTAAGCAGTCTTGTGATTGGAGGAAAAGAGAGACTAGTGTTGACAGATCAGTCATCATGTATCCTCACATCCACATTTTCAGTAATTGTATTTTTAGAATTTATGACATATTTTATAACTACTTTTAGTCATATGAAAGTATATACTATAATAACTTATGATTTCTATTAAGATATCAGTATATACTGAATTATTTAGTCTTTAGGTCTTATAATTTATTTTGAATTTTCACATTTTACACTCATTTTGATTTTGGAATATAGTTCTGGATTTGAGAACCAACTGATTGGAAAAATGAAACCAATGCTGCAGATAATATGTTTTTGCTTTTTTAAAAGAAAATTCTCACACAGGGCTAATGTTTCACAATATTACTCTATTTTAGAGTGTCTCAAAATCAAGTTGGACAGCACTTTACCTTTGTACTGACAGACATTGAAAGTAAACAGAGATTTGGATTTTGCAGACTCGCATCAGGAGGCAAAATTTGCTTATGCATCCTTAGGTGAGTATTTTAGGTAAACAAAATTTGGGTGTGCAGTAGATTAGCTGTGTCTCCCTTTTTTGTACTTTGTAATGCTTGGGATAGTTAAAAAATGCTTATGATTTTTTCTTGTGTTTAAACCTAAGTAAGTAGAAAAATAATTTTATTTGATTTCTGTATGTAGCATCAGTTGGGTTTAAAGATTTGTTTAGTAGATATTTTCTTGAAAATAATGGACTTTTAGATTAGTTTTCTATGGGTTTATTTTTTAAAAAATTAAATGCTAAGATTTAAGATTGGAGTAGGTCTGGAAGTGTGACCGTGGGTAGGGAGAGCTCCTTTTATCATTCTGTTTCATACTGAAAGTTCAAAAGCTACAGCTTTAAAAGGAGCATAATGTATATACTCTCCTCAAGAAGGGCTTTCCGAATAGAAAGGCCAGAACAGAATGTGCTTTCTAACTTTTCTTAGTGAATTTTCACATCTTTTCATTAACAATATCAAATTCATGGAAAAGTTTCAGGAATAGTACAGTGAACTCTTGTATACACATCACCTAGATTCACAATTGCTAACATGCTTGTCTTTGTCTCCTCCCCAACCTCCATGCATACAAATTTTCTGTTTCTTATATTGTTGCTTTTCCTGACACATTTGAGAGTAATTTATAGTCAATTTTTCTGTAATCGAATCTACATTTTATAGCTTTCCTCACTGCCTCCAAAATTCCTCTTTCTTTTGAAGTTTTAAATATTTTGAAGGCACTGAGAACCTGTTAATAATTAGCAAATAGTCATTACATGTCCAGAATAATCCCGGTAAACATGCTTATAGAGTAAACATTCTCAGAAACATTTGCTTAAATTAGGAATGCCAGCACGTACTATGAGGCCAACACTACTCTGATACCAAAAGCAGACAAGAACATCACAAAAGAAGAAAACTACACTCCAATATCTGTGATAAACATAGATGCAGAATCCTCATCAAAATCAATTCAGCAATAGATTAAAAGGACCAT
The DNA here is from genome assembly GCA_004024925.1 of Scalopus aquaticus. NCBI lineage: Eukaryota > Metazoa > Chordata > Mammalia > Eulipotyphla > Talpidae > Scalopus > Scalopus aquaticus. Next base: position 71,451 of record PVIJ01006645.1, read on the forward strand.
ACATGTGACCAAGTATGATTTATTCCAGGGATGCAAGGATGGTTTAACATTTGCAGAGCAGTCATTGTCATTCATCACATCAACAAAAGGAAGGAATATCATGTTAGAAGATGCAGAGAAAATAGATTACAAGATTAAACATCCATATATGATAAAAAAAACTCTCAATAGCCGGAATAGAAGGAACATACTTCAACATACATACTTCGACTTACAGCTAACATCATATTTAATGGTGTAAAATTGGAAGCTTTTCCTCTAAGATTGGGTACAAGACAAGGAGGTCCACTTTCAATACTGCTATTCAACATAGTGTTGGAAGTCATAGCTAGAGCTATTTGGCATGAGAAAAATATAAAAGAACTACTACTTGGGAAGAAAGCAATATTATCGGGCCTCCCTTGTGGCACAGTGGTTGAGCTCTGTGCTGTGGAGCTGTGGGCAGCGCGCTATGCGAGTTCGACGCCCAGCCGGGGAGAGTCCCACATGGTGCGGCAGACCTCTCCTGCCTCGCCCGCTGCTCCCCTCAGCAGTGTATTTCTGATCTGCCTGTTCTGCTCCCCACTCTGTCTCTGGCGAACCCTCTCGCCACCCCATGCCTCTGGCCTGTGCCCCAGCTTGTATGTATAAATAAATCTTTAAAAAAAAAAGAAAAAAAGAAAGTAATATTATCACTATTTGCAGATCCCATGATAATATACACTGAAAAACCTAGAGTCCACTAAAAACTATTAGAAAAAATACATCAGTACAGTGAAGTGGCAGTCTACAAAATTAACGTGCAAAAATCAGTAATGTTTCTATATGCAAACAATGAACAGGAATAGAAAGAAATGAAGAACACAGACTCACTTATCCATTTACAAGAATTGAAAGAAATAAAGAGAGGAGCAGATAAAACTAAACCAAAACAAGTCCTAGAACTGGACTGCAGAACTGAGTCTACTAGAAGGAGAGGGTGCAGTGCAGGGAACAAAGTAGGGAAGGGGTCCAATATACTGTGGAAAATTATGGGATTTTTGGAGGTGGGTATGGTGTGATAACATACATCTGAAGAGGTGTGAACCTATACCCCTAAATCATATACAGTGTTGTGAACCCAAGTTATTTCAATAAAAATATAATATAATTACAAAATAATTTTATTGCATTCTTAAGATGTCAAGAAAATTTGTTTAATATTAACATAAAATCAGGCTTAGAATTTATGTAATAATATTTGAGGGACCAGAAAAAAGTAAGGTAGACTTACTTAATAAAGAATTCTGTTAATTTTACATTTTTTATGGAATTGGTTGATACAATCAGGTATTTTCATTTAAAGGACCTTAAAAATTTTTTTTAAATAACTGACTATACTGCTTTCAGGACTTACATGAGGGGACAAAAATCAGCCTATGATGGTATTCTGAGTATGTATTGGTTATTGATTAAAGCTTTGGATTAATGTTTACATTCAGTTTTATTGGAATGCCCTGGTTTTAGAATTCTAAGTTAATTCTAAGGCCTAAATTATAACATTTCTTAGAATTTGATCTTACTAGACCTAAAATTTATTAACAAAAATACCATAATACTTGTTTTAAAAGACATAGAAAGTACCACTTTTTCTAATAACAATAGTGACATATCTGATAGAGAAAATTTAGAAGATCCAGAGAAGTCAAAATAAAAAGACTCTTACATTTGCAACATATAACCATTACATAAATTTTGATATTTCATTTTAGTCTTATTTCCATAAAACCTGTTAATTTTACATTTTTTATTGAATAACAAGCTGAATAGTTATAGTCTTCATTCACAATTTTTAAAATGAATGAATGTATATAGTGCAGTTTATAAATTGAAATTGAAGCTGCTGTGGTTTCATGTTGTCCTTATAAGTGCTGAGGATTTTTGCACATTTAATCTGGCAGTCTGTATTTTCATTATTTCTTTCTTTAAAAGTACAGAGATGATTTCCATTGGTATTATATATTTATTTGTCAGTTGTTTATATCCTTACCTAAAGTATATTAAGACTTTTGAATTTGAAAAATACTCTTGAAGTTGTCATTTGTGAATTGTCATTTGTGAAAAATAGTGCATTTATATAGAAACCTGCTGCATAGTTTTTTTGTTTGTTTGTGAGATGATACTGGATTGATTATTCCAGGGTTCATTGGCAGTATCAAATGATTTAAAATATCCCAAACATTCTATTGTTTAAATTTGTGTTTTATTTATTTTTTAAAAAGATTTATTTATTTATACATAAAAGCTGGGGTACAGACCAAAGAGGTGGGGTGGCGAGAGGGTTCACCAGAGACAGAGTGGGGAGCAGAACAGGCAGATCAGAAGTACACTGCTGAGGGGAGCAGTAGGCGAGGCAGGAGAGGTCTGCTGCACCATGTGGGATTCTCCCCAGCTGGGTGTCGAACTCACATTGCGTGCTGCCGGCAGCTTCACAGCGCAGCGCTCAACCTCTGCGCCACCAGGGAGGCCCTAAATTTGTGTTTTAATCTAAATTTTAAAAGAAAATACAATCATAAAGGTTTTGGTTGATATTGAAGAGTTTAAAATGATTTAGGTTCTTAAAGAGTGGTCATAATGAAAATGGAATACATTTAAGTATGTTTAAGATTTTTTTGATATAAAATTAAGTACAAACTGGTAGTAAATTTTTGTTAGGAAAGCAGAAGTAACTGCTGTTGGATTTGTGGAATAGCGAGTCTTTTAGTTTAGACATGACAACAATATCACTAATAAACTATGGCAACATCATTTGTTTGTTTACTATAAGCCACGTACCCTGCTAAGTGACTTATATACGATATTAATAAAAACTACACTTTTCCTTAGAATTCTGAACTAAAATTTTTACACATAATGCTTTAAAGCTACTTTTCTCTACTCCTGGCTAATGCTATTATAAGGCTTGAAAATAATTTATGTTTACCTCAGAGTTCTAAGCTGGGAAATTTGCATGTAATGCTACAAAAATCAGGCATTATTTCCTCCTGAATTTATGCTATTACATGATTTGAAAGTATATTTCTTTGATTTTTATTTATTTTGTTAACTTTTTACAAGAAATATTAGAATTGGTTTTATTTTAATAAAGGCTGATATTTAACTTCTAGTTTCCAGCCACTGTTACATGCTTTAAGTTCTTTGTATGACATTCCATGGTTGTTTCACAAGATTTCAAAAATATTCTGAGATATTACTAATTTAAGTATCACCATTGTTTGTATATAGAATTGGTATCATATGCTAGCAGAAATCCTTTTCCCCCTAATTTGATTAGTATGATTTTACAGCTATAAAATTGTCGCCACGGGTTCAAAATGAAATACTCTAATAAGGAAGACAGATTGACGTTTAGAACCTTTGTAGTTCTTCCCCACCTCTCACCCCCTTTAACTCATGCCAAACTTGGAGCTTTCACACTTTTCCTTTGGTCAGATCCCTTAGAAGCAGAATGTTTCAATTTTACACATTTTGTGTCAATTTCCCAGACAAAAAAAACAGCCTCTAGACATTAGACGTTTTTCTACGGAAAGGCAGTTTCCTTAGTTTTATTTGATTACCTATAAGTTAGGTTCCTGCTGATCACTTAGACTGTTAGTGGTTACCTAACCATTTGACAAAAAACATTTCCTTTCCTTTATTTAACCTTTGACTTCTGAATGTAAAAGTTTTATCAGCTCTATAGTGGAAGCACAAGTGTGGGGGAAGCCTTCTTACTGCCACAAAACAGACTCATGACTATATATATATGTTTATTTTTTGCCTTATGTCTGTGTAAAAAAATTAAAGAAATAATCTTATATTAGTCCTTGAAGAATTTTCTGCCTTTTGTTTTAAAATAATTGATCCTAATGTGTTTGTTTTTTATTTATAAATGTTTATAAGACGAGCTATTCTTTTTTTTGTTAAAAAAACTAATGTTCAGTTTTATAAATTTCAAGTAAAATCTTATCAACCATTATGAAATGTTGAATACATTTAAAAAAATTTCTAGTATTTTTGTGACTAGTTGTAAGAAAACAGATTTTGCTGTTTTGGGGACAGTAAGTTTAATGAAAAATTATTTTAACAATGTTAACTAACCAGTTTAAATCCTAACAGTTAAAAATTGCTTTGAACATATATTTTGTGAAAATTATATTTAAAAATCACAGAAATAAAAATATGAGAATAATATTTCTTACCTCAGCAAGTTAAGCTTCTGTAATTTATAATTATTTTCATGTTTGCCATGGATTTTGTCTTTAAAGTTTGCAATTCAAACTCATTAAAAAATTTGAATTTGAGTTATTAACTACTTTGTGTAGTCTGGGCCATTTTCTTGTCATATAAAAAAAGTGAGTAAGTCATTCTGTTGAGTTGTTGCTCCGTATCAGGAGTCATAAATTCAGTTACCTACCGATCCTGGGTAGAACACTCAAATGAGGTAAGCAGGTTAGGTGTTTGACAATAGGAAGTTGCAGGTGGGTATGTTGATCCAAAAAGCACATGCCATTTCCAAATACAGACGCCATTACACAGCTCTAAGTGTTTGTTACAAAGTGAAAAATGTGTGACCAGTATTGCTATTTCTTCTGATTTTTAAAGGAATAAGGAATTCTGTTTTTTAAGTGAATTATTTCAGATTTAGAATTAACTTATTCATTAAAACTGCAACAGTGATGTGTTAACCAAAATATACTACTATATTAGGTGTTGTCTGCAAGTAGCCAGTTTGTACCTTTTACTCTAGATGCTCCTCTTTATTTACAACAGAAAATGCCCTGATTTTATTAAGAGTTCTAGTTCCACTTTAACGCATGATATTTTTACTAAAAAGCATAAATGATATGTATTTTAAAAAGATAGGTTTCACTAATAACTAGTACATGCTTATAAAGAACACCTTGTATGTAATAATTCTTTAAGTTATAATATTTACTGATGTATAAGACAGTGTTGTAGAAATGAGTTTGTCCCACTGTCTTTCATGAAAAAATTATTGTAGAGAATAATGTTGGTTGGATAATAGGTAATACAATTATGAGTCTTCTTATGATTAAAATATAATATGGTGCTGAGTAAAGATACTATACTCAGTATCTTTTACCTAGTAATTTTTTATGATTTTAGGGTACTTCTGATTCAAAAAGCACCATTCATAGTCACTATTAAATCAGACATCATATGAGAGAATATAGATAGAACGCTGTTTTGCTAATTTGTATTGATTTTTTAAAATACATTGTGAAATCCATTTTATGTGTATGTACCTTTGTCAGCTTAAAATTGTATAGTAAGAATATCACATTATTTTCTCTTAAAAAGTAACCCGTTGTAATTCATTGAAAACAAAAAAATGAAATTTGTAATTGATACTACTGCACTGGGTTGTTGTGATTTATCTTCTATATGAACACATATATATGAATGAAGAATAAAAACACTGAATACATTTTAAATATATTAAGATCCTTAGTTTCAAGATAGTGTAGATTTTATTTTGTATAATTGATTTTTAGATTTACTATTTTGCTTTCAACAATCATATTTTTATCAAGTCAGTAAAAATGAATTTTAAATTTTTTTGACAGCTAAAAGCTATTTTTTTTAACTTTCTCTTTTTTAATGCAGGCTTTCTCTTTCTTCTTTTGATAATTTACTTTGAAAGTTACAATCCTACATGAACATCACTTTCTGAAGACTTCAGCACATAATTCTATTGTATTATGTATTCATTTCAGTAATATTTTAAAAGAAATAATTATAGTTTTGTTCTTGAAGATTTTTAATCTTAGTTTTTGTTTTATCTTATTATATAGTGATAATTTTTATCTTATGAGTGATTTTGTTGCTCACCATGCAAAAGGATTAAGTGATTTTAGATACTACTGATAAAAATGTACATAATCAATAATCTTCATATTAGAACTTTGCGTGTGGTTATTTTATGAAAACTAACAATAATATATACAATTTCACTGTCACTTTATAGAAAATATGAGTATATTCTGTCTTCTGGCAAAAAACTGTAATACAAATTTAGTGTTTGTCTTCTTGTTTTTTCGTTTTAAATGTGATATGTATACACACACCCACACACACACACATTTCCTAACTTATTATTATTATTTTTTTACAGTTACCTGCCATGGTTTGAAGTATATTACAAGCTTCTAAATACTCTGGCAGATTACTTGGCTAAGGAACTGGTAAGCTATGTGTCCTACACCCCCTCATTTTTTATTATGGTAAAATATACATAAAATTTATCATTTTAACCATCCTTAATTATATGTTAGTATACCATTATATGCATTTACATTGTGTGCAACCATCACAGCATCATCTCTGGAACTTTATCTTTCCAACTGAAACTGTGTACCCATTAAATCATACTTTCATTTCCTCTCCCATAAGCCCGTGGCAAGAGCCAATTTATTTTCTGTCTGTATGAAATTGATGTATCTCAACTAAGTGGAAGCATATAATACTTTTCTTTATGTCCCTTATTTCACTGAGCATATTTTCATGGCTTATCTATGCTGTGGCATTTCTCAGAACTTCCTTTATAAGACTTAAAAATTCCATTGTATCTCATACCACATTTGTCTGTCCATTCACTTATAGATGATCACTTGGGTTGTTTCCATCTTTTGGCTATTGTGAACATTGCTGTTGTGAACATGAGTGTACAACTATCTGCTTGAGTTTCTGCATTCACTTCTTTTGAATGTATACCTACAAGCAGAACTGATGAATAATATGGTAATTCTCTAATTATTTGAGAAACTGCCATACGTTTTCACCAGTAGCAGTGCCATTTTTCATTTCCACTAGCAATGCATAGGATTGCGATTTCCCAACATCTTTCCCAACACTTGTTATTTTCTGTTTTTATTTTGTTTTGTAATAATTGTCCAGATGAGTGTGAAGTGGTCTATGGTTGTGGTATTTTTAGATTTACGTTTCTCTCATGATTAGTGAAATTGAGCATCTTATGTGCTTATGGGTTATTTGTATGTCTTTTTTGGAGAAATTTTTATTCATGTCCTTTACCTTTTGTTAATATCAATCTGTTGCTTAGAAGGAGTTCTTTATATATTCAAATATTAGTTCTTTATCAGATGTAAAATTTGCAAATATTTTCTGCCACCCCTTGGGTTGTCTTTTTACTCTTTTGGTAGTGTCCTATGATGTACAGAAGGTTTTAATTTTTAATTTTTAATTTTGAAATTCAGCTTTTTCTCTTTGTTTCATGAAACTTTATCCATGTTTTCTTCTGAGAATCTCATAGTTTTAGCTCCCATATCTAGGACTTTATCCTTCTTTATTAAAAGTAAAAACAAAGTAAAAACCAAAATTTTCTTTTGAATTAATAAATTTCTGGGATGATAGTTTATAAAATTTTCACTTTAATGATTCTTTGATTCTTTTAACAAATACTAATTAACTTGAGATATTAACTGTGCTATTTGATACAATTTAATTCGGGTAACTAAATTTTTTTTTAATATATATTTTTATTGTTATTTATGTCTTTTACATTTTGTATTCCCCTTGGGTAGCCCACCACAAATTCACCCGTGATCCATCTCCATGGTCCCTTGTGTTCTTTTCTATTCCATTTTGTGCGCTTTTCCTTCCCTCCCTCTGCCTCCCCCACTTACCCCCCCCCCCCGCCCCACTGATTGTCTCTCTCCTATTTGGTTTCCTTATAGTCCTATTATAAGTGAAACCATTCGATATTTTTCTCTTTCTTTCTGGCTTATTTCACTGAGTATGATCCCCTCTAATTCCATCCATGTCACTGCAAATTGCATATGTTTATCTTCTTTCCATGATGAATAGTATTCCATTGTGTATATGTACCACATCTTCTGGATCCAATCATCTATTTTTGGACATCTGGGTTGCTTCCATACCTTTGCTATTGTGAACAGTGCCACAATGAACATGCGGGTGCAAAAGCAAACTTAAATTCAGCACAAATGTTACTCTACCTTTTTTTTTTAACTCCCCAGTTTGAGTTAGGTAATTTTTCTGGGTTTCCAAAATTTTTACACTGAATTGTAATTCTGTTTGTATAACTAAAGTAAAAACTGAGTGTTGAAACACTTCTGGTTTTGTTTCACTAAAAACAAAACAAAAATAACAATGATTAAAAATATTGTTGAGTAAGTTAAAATGTTTAATAGATTCTAATATTTTTAGACTTCTGTGTCATATTTGAATAAACTAATATTTATTGTGCCTTATTTACAAGATTTTTTAAGTTTATACTTTACAGAAAATTAAAGACAAAATTATAGATGAAATACTTCCATTTTTTAGATGGGAAAATGGTAAAACAGAATGTTTCTGTTTATACACTAAACACACGTGTAGGTAAGGCTTTGTTTAAGCTTTTAAATATATTGTGATTTCTTTGATATATTTACAAAGTTTCAGTGTTCTACATATTATCCTCATAAGCACATAGTATTTTGAGTCTTTATTACAAGTTTAACGCTTGACTTTTTGACCGTTTTTACGTTTTACCCTTGACCAATTTTATGTTGAAGTTTTACCCTCTTTCATTTTCCTAAGATAATAACTGGAAAGGAAAGGATTTAATTTTTAGTAAAAACTAAAAATCTTAATTTTATTTCATGATTATTTCTTCTCCATTGTTTTTGTGAATATACATGTGACACAAACGTTGTGTTAGTTGTCCAAAACTTGAATAATTTACCTTTAGAAAATTTTATTGATAAATTAATGCTTATGTAACTACTATATGTCATATTTTCTTTGGGACTATCAGCAATACTGGAATACATGAAAGAAAATCATATGAACAGGGCCCATAGTTTTGACTTTCACAGAATAATGCAAGCTACATATGTGTTCCTAGTTAGAGGATAAGTTCACTGTTTTAACTAAGTAGGAACAAATCTATAATTGTGACTTTTTCTATTTCTTTTTAATCTAGTGCCACAGGTTATTTAGATATTTAGATTTTATGGCTCAAGTTATCCTTACTAGATAACACTAGAATCTATGAAAGATATTTAAAAGCTAGGCTTTAAAATAAAAGTTTATTTAGCCTTAGGAATTTTGTGTAGGCAGGATATCAGTATCATTCAGAAAATTTTGTGCTATATTTTATTGTTTAAGTGGTCAAGAGATCATTTTTTTTTGTCTCTTTTTTTCATTCTAGAGAAAACTACAAATACGCACTTTGGGGTATTTTGTGTATAATTTATTTTTTTTAATTTTTTAAAAATTTAATTTATATACTTTACATTATTGTGTATCCCCCCAGAGGTTTCCCACCACCATTTCACCCGTGAACCATCACCATAGTCCCTGTGCTCTTTCTCCTCTATTTTGGTCTCTCTTCCTCCCCCTCCTTGTAGAATGTCTCTTATTTGTCGTTGCCTGCTAGTTTTTGTTTTTGTTATGTTTTGTGTGCTATTTTCTCTTTCTGATTTCTCATTTGGTTTGCTTATAGTCCTCCTATAACTGATACCATTCAATATTTTTCTTTTTCCTTCTAGTTCTATCCATGTTGTTGAGAATTGCATTTATCATTTTTGATTGCTGAATCGTACTCCACTGTATACCTATACCACATTTTCTTGATCCAGTCATCATTTTTTGGGCATTTGAGTTGTTTGCATGTTTTAGCTATTGTAAATAGTGCTGCACTAAACATAAGTGTCCATGTGACCTTTTGGATTACTGTTTTTGTGTCCTTTGCGTATATTCCTAGGAGTGGAATTGCTGGGTCGTATGGAAGCTCCATTTTTAGTTGTTTGAGAAAACTCTATACAGCTTTCCATAGTGGTTGGACCAGTTTGCATTCCCACTGACAGTATAGGAGCATTCCTTTTTCTCCACATCCTCACCAACATTTGTTGTTTTCTGTTTTATTAATGTGTGCCATTCTTGTTGGTGTAAGGTGGTATCTCATTGTAGTTTTTATTTGCATTCCCCTGATTATGAGGGATGTTGAACATTTTTTCATATCTGTTTGCCATTTGCACTTCTTTGGAGAACTGTCTTAAGTTCTTCTGCCCATTTTTTGACTGGATTTTTTGCTTCGTTTTTGTTGAGTCATGTGAGTCCTTTGTAGATTTCTGTGATCAGGCCCTTGTCTGTTGTACAAATATGCACTTTGAATGAACTCTTTTTGCATTCATTTATAGAGATCTGATTGATTATTTTTTTGTGCTCAGGTTATAAGAGGAATTGTGATGTCCTTTGTCCCATATCCAAATCTCTTAAAAGTAATTATTACTTCCTTTAACAACTGCCTTTTCCTTATTTCCTCAATATAACATTTCAAGAGAGAATAAAAGTAACCATATAAAAATCTATTTTCATATAGTTATTACTGGATTTGCAGGTGTAATTTAGAAGTTAGTGTGTACATCAAGGTACATTATTATTGTAGAAATTCTATAATGTAAATGTGTTATATATTTTATTTAGGCGCATTTATTTTGAGTAATAAGTGACCAGTAGCTGTATTTAGAAGAGAAGTATTTAGAATAACTTCAGCATTGCATCTTAGTATAATAATCTTGCTTAAATTGTATCTTCTCCTTAAAAAGTAGGTTTCAAAATTAAAATGAAACATGAAAACATTCTGTCTTCTGATAAAAAGTTGTGTTGCTATTTTACTCAATCCCATTTTTTTCTTGGATTTAATGATTTAAATGGTATCCTTCTATAAATAGCATCAGTGTATTTTAAGTAAGTTTTGTTAAATACATACTCATACTAAATAGAAATATTGTTATTCTTTCTGGATAAAGAGATTTTAATATCTTTTCCACATTTGTTACATTTGAATATTTTCATTTCAGTAATCTGAAACATTCTTGTTGAAAGCAGTTCTATAAAACTTGTTTAATATGAGAAGTCACTGGGATGTAATTTTACTAAGTAGTTTCAGTTGCACTTGCTGATATATATTTATTTTAAAAATGTACTTTTCTTTAAACTCTAGGACAATGATTTGAATGAAACTCTCAAATCACTCTATAACCACCCAGTACCAAAGGCTAATACACCTGTCACTTTGAGTGTGGTAAGTACTCAGTAATTGAATTTTTAGTCATAGTAGTTTCTCCTTTGGGAACACATGTACCTCTCAGAAATTCTGCTAAGTCACCTCTGCTTTCAGTAAAAGTCCAATGCCGTTGCTAACAGGGAGATGATGTTTTTGAGCCTTTTTGACATATGTTAACTATGATAACATGACATGTTAGATGTATGTTTAGTAGTTGCTAAATTACAAGTTTTTTTTTAATAATACACAAAAAGTAACCAAATTTGTGAGAATGTTTTGATTGTGAGGAATATTGATTTTTGGGTGAAAGCTATCAATCATGAAGACGTCTACACACATATTAAATATCTTCCACAGATATGCAAAATACCCTTCATAAAATGACCATAGTATACATTAAGAACTGAAAATATGGCATGTCGTGTATAATTCTTTTTGTGATAAAAATTCTGGATGAAAAACTCCTCCTTTCTCCATGCTTTTTGGTATCTTCTAGTATAATCAGAAATATGATTAAAGTTTGTCAAAACAGCAAGTCTGTAGACTATCTACTATTGAAACTTTAAATGGATTGTTCATTCTGTATCAAACCACAATAGTATTTGAGGGGGTTTGTAAATGTTCAAGTTAAATGTTCACAGAATATGGATGTTTCATTAATAATCTTCATTATTTTGGCATGCTGAAAATAATGTCTAAATTTATTTATACTGATTTTGTTTCTTCTAAAATAATAATAAACCCCTATACCAATAAGGAACAAAAATATGTAATGATGCAAGGAAAATTGAAAGGAAAACTTGGAGTATATAATAGGATTGATAGGTCTTTTGCTTTCTTAGCAAGATAAAGAAATTGTTCTCCTTCTTGCATTCTTTCTTTAGTAATTTTCTTCTTGCCCATATTTTCATCTGTAATTTCATGTAATAACAATATTTTCTTACCTTATTCCATTCTTTATGTTCCTGTTGTCAACCCCCTAATTTTAGATGCCTAGCACTTCATGTAGTGTTTAAGCTTGATTCTTTCCTTTCAGCTCTTTCTACAGAAAACTTTCAGATTAAATTTCCTCAAACTCGATAAGTTTTTCTACTAAAAATATTTTTTTAGCTCCCCATTTTCTATCAAACTTGTCCAAACTCTTGGCCAGGCTTTCAGGACCACCCACTTCTTAGCCCCAATCTAACTTTTCAGTTTTGGTCTCACTGTTTTTTCCTAACTTGATTCTCTAGTAACAAATTGTTCTGTTCATCTTTTTTTTTTTAAAATTGAGAAATAATTGATATATAATACTCTATTAATTTAGGTATACAACATAATTATTTGATTTTTGCGTGTATTTTAAATGCTCACTACAATAAATCTAGTTAACATTCATCATATTACATTCTTAAAGTTTTTTTCTCGTTCATCTTTTTCAATGCATACCTTCCCTTTTTTAGTAAATTCTCTTTGCAAACTATTCTTTTTCTAGAACTAACTCAGTTCCCAACTTTGTGAAACATCTTGTCATAATAGTTGAAAGTATTATTTTTCCTCTATGATCTCTGCACCTAATGTCTTCATCTTGTGAATCTATTTACTGTTGAAGAGTTAAAGAAATGTGGGTGCTAAGAAAATAGAGGTAAATAGCCAAGAGTATAATGGAGAAATAAAATGTATGTTCTCTTTAATTTGATTATCATATTTTAGAGGAGTAAATAAATATCTTATAAAATGTTTCAAAATGCTAGATATTAAAACACTTAAGCTTTTACTTAACAATCTTGAAGATTTCTAGACTTCTTAATACCTATAGTTATGAGACTTCAAATGTATGATGCTAGGCAAAAAAAAGTCAATCTTTTCATGATCCCTTTCTCCATTTGAGCAGTCAAGTGAGTTGATTTTTAAGAAAGCTATTTGGAGAACTAGAAATGTCTAGAGATACCATGAAAAGCAATTCAAATGTTAGTTGTTAGTGAGTCGAAGTTTTATTTCATATAGAGATTTTTTTTTATTGTAGCTGAAATATTCTTATTTAAATGATTTGAATCAGTAGTCTGTAATAGCTTTCATAGCTGTTCTCAAACTGCAAAATTAAACTTTCTGGTTGGTTAAAACATTGCCTTATCTTTGAGTAAAGTCTTTTTCATTTGATTTCAGCAACAGACTACTAAAGCTTTTATCCAGTACTATGTTGTCATATGAGTGGCAAAGCTGTGATTAGAGTTTTTATTTTCAACTACTAGTAGAAAATCTAGTTTTATGATGTCTGATTAAAACTGATGATCATGGGCATTTTTGTTTCTCCATAAGTAGGAAGAAAATTTTTGTTAGTTTGCAGTTTTCTGTTGGAAAATTTGATGTCTTGAGATACTGTTAGGGTTTTCTCTCAATTTCATATTTTCCTAAATGCTCCCACACATGATTTTTCAGTACTTGACATTATAACTATTGGAATATCATACAGATTTTATGAAAATTATTATTTTATGTAAATGCTTATTTTAAAATCATTAAATATCCACAGTATTCTCTACTCTCACTTTATGGAAATTCTTTAAATAGTTTTGACATAAAATGAGCAAATCAGCATTTCAAGATAACATGGTTAATGTTATTCAAATATTTATAGTGAATGATACGGTATGCTACATGGGTTTCTTACAGATACACAGCAAATTGTTGTGTAAACTTACCCCATGAAAGTAAAATATTCATTTTTTCTCTCATATATTATAAGAACCAAGAGATATTTATTGCCAGTGAGCAAGCCCTGAAAGATCAGCCCTCCCTAGTACCGGTGAGTTATAAGAGGACATTGGCTTCTAAAAATCACTGTTAAATGGGGAGATCACTATTTCTCTATGTCTTTAAGAGTCACTCCAATCTTTTGGGAAATGGCAAATTTGACTTTTTAGGAAATTGATCATTTGAAGTGTATTTTCTGTTTATACTATCCTTTCAATCTCTCCAAATTAAAGTAGCCAATAAAGACCAAATCTATGCAGTTTCCATTATCAGCAGTAATGTGAAGTGCATTCACAGCTTGAGATTTCTTTCCCATTTTTTGTCACAAGGTCTCAGGAGATCTTGTTATTCATCTCATAGTGCTTCTCTACCCGGGAAAATTATGCATTAAGACTGTATATTAACTAGCCTATTCCTGACTAGTTGATCTATGCTCTATATTGACTAGGATATTAAATATTATAGAATATTGTTTTCCAGCTTTTAATTACAATAAAGTATTAAATATGTTCTTATGTGATCAAGATAGTAAAATAATTTTGAGATTAATATGAACAGAAAATAAAACAATTTTGATGATTTAATTGTACTCTGATTTTGGGTGATAGAATTTGCAACGTGCAGAAACATCAAGGATGCACAACATGCTTTTTATATAAATATATTTGTCATCTGTTGTATTATGGAAGCTGATTGATACTTGGTTATTGATTATATATGAAGGTCATGTTTTGGGAAAGTAATTACATTTTTATGAAGATTTGAACATTTAAAATCACATTTTAATGTAGCTTTCTAAATAATATGGTGACGTGTGTGTGGAGGGGGGGATCTGGGGAGCTGTGTAACGTCCATGTTTTGTCTTAATAAACTTTTTTTTCAGGATTATTTCATTTCTGTTCAAATTTAAAATTAAGTATTTTTTCTTACTCTTAACTATTTGTATAAGAAAGATCATATAAACCCGCTATCTCATGTGAAAATCAGATTTAACAAGCCCAAAGCATCTGTGTTTGATATTTATTAATTTAGCTGATACATACTACTTTTTATTTTTATCTCCATCTTTACATAATGCTACCAAATTATCATTCTCTTTTTCTTATGGGATTTATTTCTGTTGATTAGCATTCCTACTTCATTGCTCCTGATGTAACTGGACTCCCAACAATACCTGAGAGTGTAAGTTTTTTTGTTTTCTATATTTTTACTGAATTGATGTTGTAAATTTTATTTTTTTGCCTTATTGTTTAAAAATTTCTTTTATTAACTGAATATATTATAACTGCCCTTATTAATGAGAAATAAAGAAATTAGGAATAATGGTGTTACCTTTTTCTTCATTTATTTGCTACTTATCCCCTTTTTCACATCTGGTTATAGATATGGTTACTTACTTGATAAAAATTATTTCTACCATTTGAACTACTTCAGTAAATTCATATATTCAAATAAGTCCTGGGCTCCCCTGTATCAGGTAGAGTAGCTCTCCTAAGAGATGACTTTTGTGGGTAGAGAATGAACATAAGTAAATATATATAACTATTTCATATAAATTGTTACTTTAATGGACTGACCATATTACTTTTTATACCAAAATCTTAGGTTTTTTTTTTAAAAAATTTTATATTTCTTCTACTTGATTTTAAGTGATAGAAACTTTGTAGAATTTCAGGGATACTACAATAAATTATACGAATTACTAAATTTTGCATCCTCCTTAGGTCTTATTGTAGCTGTGTTAGAGATAGTTTCTGTGTTTTAATAGTTATTACAAATGAATTCCCTATAGAGAAGTTTACATAGAAGTTTACATAGTTTACAAAATCAAAAATGATTTTGCATACTGTGTGAAAAAGAAATATCCCCTTACTATTTTTTTTCAGCTTCCCTGAATCGGTAAGAATACTCAATCAAAATTAAAGAAACATCAATAGGAAAAATTACCTCCAGGAATGCTTATTATTTTCTTCAGAAGTCTACGATTATTCTAAAAGTGTTTTCAAATGGACTGACTGGTTTCCCAAAGTACATGAGTTATGAGTGAATGAAGTCCAAGGAGACAATTGTAAACTTTCTATTTAAAACCAAGACTGTCAATGGTGTTTTAGTATAGATGAATTGAGATAACTTATGAAAACACTGCATTAGCTCCTCCTAATTACTCTTGCTCTCTGATGTGCTTAAATACAGAAAATTAAAAATAACTAATAAGAGAAAATCTAAATGTTAAGGATAATGCAATTTATCCCAATTTTGTTTGTATGAGAGGGAAATAATTTAGGAAATCAAATTAGACTAACACAATAAAGCAGGCCTAACATGGGGCATTACCAAGGAAGTTTTCCTTGAGATAGAACCAAATATCTCCCTAAAAATCCATCTTTTCCTTTACCTGCCTTGCACATTAGAAAATGGTATTGCCTGCTGAGTGTTTGGCAAGCATGAGAGGACTCAAATGTATGTTCTGGAGCAGCATTTCTTAAAGTTAAGTGTATACAGAATCATCAGGAGTATTTGTTTACAGAAACGATTCTTAAGGCTATGCTCTGAGGATGACAATTCAGCAGGTGCAGGTTGGGGCCGTGAAATCTGGCTTCTTTTACTAGTACTTGGTGAGGGAGGGTGGAAAATATGTAATTCATTGATTAACCTCTAAAAGGCATTTTCCTAGAATAACATTATATTTCAAGTAACAATAGACTGTTGCATACTTCATGTGGCAGCAGACTAGTATTAAACTTAATTATTTTAATGAATATAATTTTAAATAATAACATCCTTTGAATTTTAAGATTCTTTGGTAATGTGTAAAATGTTTTATTTTGTAATCACCAAGCACTATAACCTACACAATTATTTTTCACTTGTACAGAGAAATCTTACCGAATATTTTGTTGCCGTGGATGTGAACAATATGCTGCAACTGTATGCCAGTATGCTGCATGAGAGGCGCATCATTATTACCTCCAGCAAATTAAGCACTGTGAGTACTTCACACTTCTCCTTTTAAGTAGAATGTATTGAGCATTTCACAAAAAGACCTATAAACCTCTGCAGATTTAGACATGTTCTATGTGTGCTCATAAGACAATATCTACATACTTTTTTGCTATATGGTTTTAATCTGACTCTTGAAGTACAAAAGTATAATTTATAGAAGGCCTTCTCAGATGCATTAAGTCAGGTTAATTATTTTTTCTTATCAGAGATGAGTTTTTTTTTCCTTTTTAACTCTCCAGAATTCATTTTAGTGCCTTCTATCATATAAAGAATTCTTAAGAGCTATTATGAGATCTTTGTTATTCATTTGTGACTTTTTCCATTGGAGCTATTTGAAAGAAATCAAGGGGCCATGATAATAGCTGCTATCCTAACCTGGTAATAGGTAGATTCATCTTTGTTGCCAAGTAGTGATTTGGGAGTAGATGCTATAATAGTTCTGATTTGGAGGAGCTCTTCAGAATGATAATAACTTAAAAGTCAAAGTAGCATTTTTAAAAAAATCACAGGTTTTATGCCACTCACTAAAATGTTCTTTTGGATGGTCTTCATTATTGTGATAAAGGCAATGAGAATGAAAAGATTTTTCTTGGGTCAAAGAAAAGTATTCAAAAGTATTTTGCTAGATTTCCTGATCTTTTTCTATTTTAAACATTAAAAATTTAATGGTTATCACATAGAAAATTTAAATTTAGTTTTAAGTAATATATGAGATATTTATTAAGAATCATTATTTAATGTTGCATGGACTTGTGTATTTTTCGATATGGCTAATTAATAAAAATAAGATAATATTTTTGTCTTCTCCTGCAGTAGAAATAAATCAGTTAATGTTCATGAAGTTTTAGTACTTTAGAGAAGAGGTTTATACTTTCCCTAGGATATCTGTTTTCCTAGGCTATCTATTTAGTATTTAACAATAAGGAAATAATTTTCAGGGAGGTAAGTGGCCACCACAAAGACAGCTAGCTAATTGGACACAAGTAATGTGAAACTGCATCTCCTGATTCTAAGTTTGGTTACTCCACAGTTCAAAAATGACAGTTTTAAAAATTAGAATTAAAAGACCAATATGCCCAGTATCCCCACCCTAAAATTAAAAATATATTATTTCACATATTGAAAACCACATTATAAGCATTTATAGGTATATGTATAGAGAAGTGATATAGTCCTATTAGAGAGTAGGTGCTGACCATATTTACATATGGTCATATTTACATTTTTAATGTGATATTGAGGGATTAAATCTGAATCATTTTATATTTTTATATATTTGCTCATGCTAGTTTTAACTTACTGTTGAAGTGAACCTGTTCTCCTTTCTCCTCTATCTTACTCCTCATAGTTTTTCAGACATGATTTTTTTCAAGATTATTTCTATATGGGTATTGTCTTGAAGATTAAAAAGATTCCATAAACTCCTAGGAAGCCTAGGAACTATGAGATAAAATGAGTGTGTAATGAAGGTACTATATTAGCAGACATCTGAAGATAATGAGCTAAGTGAATTAATACTTAAGTTGCTCTATTTAAGAAAACATTGGAAATAAATCAGTATATATATTTTTAAAATATTGGTGTTTCTTTTTTGTTGTAATTCATAAACATCTTTTTTTTCATCAAAGGCAGATAAAACAACTTTATTGTTTTTGTAATGAAAGAGGCACTATCAGTTCAGATTTTATACACTTAACAGGATAAAGAGGGTTTTTATGAACCACTTAATATGTTCAACAACTTAGATGAAATGGACAAATTGTCCAGTTGTTATCTGCTAATATAGGGTTACATTTTTTTAATGTATATATTTTTATTGTTATTTATGTCTTTTACATTTTGTATTCCCCTTGGGTAATCCACCACCAATTCACCCGTGATCCATCTCCGTGGTCCCTTGTGTTCTTTTCTACTCCATTTTGTGCCCTTACCCTCCCCTCCCCCCG
>PVIJ01006646.1:0-90088 GCA_004024925.1 Scalopus aquaticus
CCCCCCCCCAGTGGTCTCCTCACATCTTCCATTCCCTCCTCTCACCTGGTCTTCTGTCTATCCACCCGGAGCCCATCCTAGATGCTGAGTCTTTACCTCCCCGCCAGCCAGCTGCAAAGGGCCACCAGGAAGACCTCAGGGCCGTGCATCCTCACTCAGTCCCCTGAGGGTGGATTTTTGGAATCTCAAGTTGGACCTGCAACTCCATTTTCCCATAGGAACTTGTCATGCATGGCAGGTGGGGTGCGCTTTCGTACCCCAGTGCACCACGTGCAACCCTGGACCACGGAGCTCGACCCAGGGATGTGTCCGCCTTTGTTAACATTAAAGCTCAATTTGTTAGCATGAAAAAGAATCAGAAATTGATCAGATAATCTTTGCAGCCCAACCCGTCTTGCACTTTTAAGTCTGCATAAGTGTATTTTCATTGTTGAGCTGCCATCAGCACAAGCTAGGGAACTCTTCTCAGCCTGCAGGCCTGAAACCCTGTGCCCGATTAACTATAACTTCCTACTTCCCCATCCTCACCCTATGCTTCCTTCTGCCCTTATGGATTTGACTCTTTGAAGCACCTCAGCTAAGTAGGATTATATTTTAATCTTCTGTGATTGACCTAGGTCATTTAGTGTAATAACCTTGAGATTCAACCATGTTGTAGCAGAATTTCCTTCTTTTTTATGTTGGATGATATTGCATTGTATGTGCAGCCATATTCATAGCAGCATGACTCAACCATTGGCAAATGGTGAATGCACCCAACCTGGGAATGAGTGGATAAGCGCCCTCAGTGTGTGCGCTGTGCTGCTTGCTGACGCTTGCCCAAGGACAGACGGTGTATTCCATGGCGATGCCAATAGTCTGTCCCATAAAGTCTAGGTGTGTGGTAGATACTGCCATCTGTTTGTGTCATTATACTTCGTGGCAGTCACACAAAGATGCAATCACCTAGTGACACATTTCTCCCCCTTGTCAAGTGAGACATGACGTTGTATGCCACACTTTGTTCGTCCACTCAACCATCCACAGTAATTTCTTGCACTACCCAGCTACTGTGAATATTGTAGCAGTGAATGTGGGCTTTACAGATATCCCTACTCTTCATTCTTCAGGGTAGATACCAGAAGGTGGATTCCTGGATCGTATGGTAATTTTCGTTTTAATTTTTGGGGGAAACTCCATCCTGTTTTCCATAGCAGTTACATCATATTACATTCCCACCAGCAATGCATAAATTTCTAATTTCTCCACATCCTTCCTGACCTTTACTTCCTTTTTTTTTTAGACTAGTAACCTTCCTCAATTGGTACCTCGTCATGGTTTTCATTTGCATCTCCTTGGTGATTAGTGTCACCGAGCATCCTTTTCACATGTTTGTTGGTCGTCTGCATAGCTTCTTTGGAGAAATGTTTGGTTTGGCCTTTCCCCATTTATTTTTTAAATTGTGTTTTGTTGGTGAGTTGTAGAGTTCTCTACATACTCAGGATATTAGTCTCCTATTGATGGTATGATTTGCAGATATTTTACCCATTTTCTTGCTTGCCTTTTCATTCTGTGGATAGTAAATAGTCTCCTTTGGTTAAAAAGTTTTGCAATTTTGATGAAGTCCATTTTATCTATTTTTTTCTTTTTTTGCCAGTGCTTTGGGTGTCATATCCAAGAAATCATTGCCAAAGCCAATGTTAGGAGGCCTTTCCCTTTATCTTTACTTCTAGGAGTTTTACAGCTTTGATACATTGAGCTAATTTCTGTGCCTAGTTGTAAGGTAACTCCTTAGTTTTGATCATCGCGTATTTTATGCTTTATCACACACTTCCAAGAGATTTGTTGTTTAAAAAAGGAACAAACTCCCTGCCTCCCTAGCTTACTGCTAGAGTGTCACTCACCTACATCACTTGTCACTGAGTCCTGCTCTAATGCCACTTCCTCTGCAGGCTCTTCTTGGTTCTCTGACAAAGGTGATGCTTGTCCTGAATCTGCATTGCAGCTTTATTGAACCTCTACTGTCTGTTCATTCCTACCTTATATTATCATTCATGTGTTTGCCTCTTTTTTTTTTTTTTTATCAGCTTAGAAGGCTGCTGGAGTTGCATCTCTACATCACTTCAGAACATTTGCCATAGTACCTGGTGCCTCTCAATGATTTGCATTTGCAGAGGCTCAACAATTATTAACTGAATATCCAATTGTAAAGAGTTGTAAGGAGATACTATTATGTGAATAGCACTATTGCATTGAAACGTTCCCATGTTTCAGTATCTGCCAGAGTGAATTCTCAAGTCAGTTTTAAGTGTCCACAGTGCTGTGAAAACTGCCATAAAACATCATAGGATTTAGAGAAGATGAAGAGAATTAGAAAAGGGAGGTATTTTTATACCCTTTCTGCATTGGTGGGGTGAGAGGGGACTACCTAGGAAATTCCAAGGCTGTCCCTAAAACTGCAATTCATTTTTGAACTCAGACAACAGAAGGATATTCCCCGTGCATTTTATAAAGTTGAACTGTTATAGGCAGTCACAGAATGTGCATTCATTGAGAAAGTCTGCACACTCTGAGAGTCTCTGACCAGATCATAAGTGAACACACAGTGAACTCAATGAGAATAGAGGTGCATGTCCCTTTGGGAACTGTCTGTCGAGGAACTGCCCATCGAGGAACTGCCCATGGAGAATCTTTGGGTGTGTGTCAATTTGGAGCTGTGAATGCAGTCAGCATTCTGAGTAGCAGCACTGACTGTTTTCTGGAGCGATGCTGGTGGGTACTTTTAATGGTTTATTCAAATTGCAAAAGCACTTTCTTATAATCTAGAGTAGACATTTCTTATTGCAGAAAGTTCTTAAAAGTTCTTTCAGTTGGGTCTCTTGAGACAAGAGTCATACCTTCCAATAAACTGAACCATGTTATCAGCATTCCATTTTCTCTGTAGGACAGCCTTAATTATAAGTTACACATAAACCACATTCCATCATAATTGGAATCCTCATGTGGCAATAAATGATACGATGCTTTGGAGCAATAAATATCCTAAGATGGGCTTGCTGTAAGCACAGCCACGTCATAATCTAGTATAACATGCCAGGTCCCAGAAATGAAATATAAAGCTTTGCCCACACTTCTGTGGCACAGACATAAAAATTGCTTCCCAGGTCTGTATTTTTATTTGAACAATTTTATGAACTCTCTTAAATATAGAATATATTCAATCAGTCACTAAATATTGAGACACTTTACTGTTTGCCCCTGGGACCAAGAGAGATGCAATATGAATTTTTTCCCCCAATAAATGAATACACACGAAATACAAGAAGATAAGGTTTTATGTAATTCAGTATTAAGCATTTACCTTCCATCAGAATTTCTTGTGAGTGTATAAGGCTGTATCTCAAACAGTATGGGATTAAAACATACCTTTTGCCTTTTTAGTAATTTTCTATGCAAAATTTGAAATTATTATGAAACATGAAATCCTCTTAAAATTTCCTATTGTTTGAAAATTTATTCCAAAGATCATCATGGGAATAATTGCCAAAGATTCTACACAGGCTATACTCTCAAGGGATTTTTCACTGCTTTCCAAATACTTAATCTCCACTTTGGTATAATTCATGTTGCTGCATAATCCTTCATGGCCTGAAGCGAGACTAAATGTTGATACTTACAACTTGTTATGACTTGTAGTTGAGGTGTTAAAGAAGCTTATATATGTCTGTTTTAATATATTTTGAGATCTTTGAGTGTTATAGTTTTGCAAATATGAGAGAGCCCCTAACTAGATATTGATTTAAATATTGAAAAAAATCACAATCCACTTAAGAAATAATTAACCATCCAGTGTTTGTTGTTCACATAAATTTCAATTTGTAGCTCATTGTCTCCTGGAAACAGTAGCAGATCTCTACTTAGATGCTGCCACTTTGAGATAAAGATTCTGTAACCCTTAAGTTACACCTAAAGCATCCACAAGTGAAAGAAAAAAAAGTTGCTTTCAAATGATGTGAAATGATAGCAATGAAGTAGTTACTGTTTGCTTTTTAAACTTGTAATTTCTATCAGAGTTTCTTCAGTTTGCAATGAGTTCCCTAAAGCTAGAACACTTCATCATGAAATCGATAGAGAAGAATCATAGGAAAACCATTACAGTTGGAAAAAAAAGAAGACATTTCTTAAAGGAATGCAGTGATTCTGAATGCAGTGATTCTATAATTTTAATAATTTGAGCCACTTTAGTTTTTAGTGTGAATGATGTTGGATGTTCAAGGAACTTAACACAGTTCAGACTGTGAGCTTCATAAGGTTTACTTGAAGAATAGGTCACAGCCATATTGTAGCAGCATTGAATGGCAGGTTAGTAGGTTGACATTGTTCTCCTGTTAAGAGGGAACTGTGGAGTGTTTGGTTAGGAGAATACCGTGAGAATTGTGTTCTTGGGAATTTGATTTAGCAAGAGTGCATCGGTTATTTGGGAGGAGGGAGAGCAGTTGCAGCTAGTCTGTTGCTGTTGTCCTAAAAAATGTTAACAAGAGCTGAGCAAAGACAATAGATATAGAAATGGGATACAAGAAAGGGATACAAGAAACCTTTTGTTGGAGGAATTTAGAGCTTGATTGAATCCATGGAAGGTGGAGGCATTAGTGAAGCTGCTGGGAGGGTGGTGTGGCTAGATCAGGCAAGAGAGGAGGAGTTGGGTGTGCGAGAGATCGAGAGCTCTTTGTATACTGTGTAGGACTGAGGTCCTGGCTGGATGTTCTTGTGGCATCAGAAACTTAAAAGTTAGTGACTTCAGCTCTAGAGAAGCAGCTGGAGTAAGAGGAATACATTCTGAGACTTATTTATCATTGTCTTTTTAGCACCTCACTTGATGTATAGTGGTAAGTGATTGAGTCCGTAGGAGGTGATTGGAGGGAACTATTATGGAAAGTTCATTCAAGAAGTTTAACATTGACTTGGACGGAATAGATGCAGTGAGTGAATAAAGAATTAGTAACTTCTCTCCCCTTCCTTCCCGCCCATCTTTCTTCTCTCTTCCTTTTGTTTCTTCCTATATTCTCCCCTACTTTCTCATTCCCTCCCTTCCCCTTTCCTTCTTTTTTTCTCCTAAGGGGAGAATTGAATATATTCACATACCCAAAGGAATAGAAGACTGATGAAAAATAAAAAGGACAAATAAATAAATGGTGAATGAATTGCTTCTCCTCTTTATGAAACCTGTGTAAAAACAACCAAAGAAGTGTGATTTTTCTTTATTTTGGAACATGAAAAGTGCCTAAAGGTTGGGTGACTTTTATGATCCTTCATTTGCCAGGGGCTCATCATTAATATTCATAGCAAGTTTTTCTACAATTTGCTAAAAAGAGGGGCAATTACGTGAGGAAATAGAGCACCCAGATAATTAGGCTTGAGGCTCCAGTCATGCTAAATTATTAGATCATAAGACGTCAGGAAACATATACTGGGAAAAAATGTATGTTCGGTGATGGCTGCAGTGGACTAAATAAGTAATTGAGTGTAAGAAACTCTTAGGCAGGGCCTCCCTGGTGGCGTAAGGGGTGAAGCACAACACTATGAAGCTATCGAGAGCCACTGCAGCACAAGTTTGATACCCGGTCAGGGAGATTCCCACATGGCACAGCAGACCTCTCATGCCTCTTCCGCTGTGCCCCTCAGCAGTGTATTTCAGTCGATCTGCCTGTTCTGCTCCCCACTCTCTCTGGTGAATCCTCTCACTGCCCCGCACCTCTGGCCTGTACTCCAGCTTGTATGCATAAATAAATAAATCTTTTAAAAAATTCACTCATTTAAAAAAAAAAAAAGAAACTTAGGCAGCAGAGTGAAGCGGTTCAGGGTGAGTCTAACAGTCAGGCTTGCAGGTTGGAAACCTGGTTTTGTCACTTAATAGCTTTGTGATGCTGAGCAAGTTACTGAATCTCCCTATTCTCGTTTTCTCTTTCTGTAAAAAGGAGTAAATATAATCTTTCCCTTTGGAGTCCGCAGAACTATGGGAAATAATTTTTTAAAAATTCTTTCACCAAATATTTGTTGAGTACCTCCTATGTGTCAGGTACCGGTGTAGGACCTGGGGCTGCAGGGAGGAGAAAATGGGCGATGTGCTTGATGCCCTCATGGAGCTTACAGTCCACTGAGTCCAAGGTGCTACTTGTAAAATCCTGAACATAATGCTAGTTGTGCTTAATATTAATGAACATCAAGAGATCAGAATATTTTCTTATTTCTGGGATGACAAATGAGTGGGGCTTTCAGTGGCAAATGAATTAGAAATTGGTATTGAATATTTTTAAGTTGGGAAAGGAAATCATTTACTGCTCTTCTGAGTACATCCACTGAACAGTAGACCTGTCGATGATAGCCGATAATCAGTCGCATACCCAGGGATTTCTGACGGCTGTAGAAGGTCCTGCAGATGGATGTTCAGGTCTCGTACTTCTTTCTTTCCTCCTATGAAATAGGAAGTACAAGGAGATCACTTTTCTGACATTGGATAGCTTTGACCCAGACTTTCTCTAAAGACCCCCCGGTTATGTTACATGTCTGGGGGAGAAAGAAACAAGATTAATAAATCAGTACTTGAAAAAAAAAAGAATTAATTTTGTAGAAAAAGTATTATAGAGCCGTATTCTTAAAACTACAGGTATTATTCAATCAAAGGAGAAATCGTTGTTCAGGCTTGAGTAAGTCATCTGGTATGAACAGCATTCAAGGCTCAGAGCATAGATATGAGAAAAATAAATACAAATAGGTTTGAGAACATGCCAGCACCTGGCCCTGCAAACTCACCTGTGAGCCAGCAGGTCACCACAGAGCCGTGACGATGGTCTGCTAGTTACAGCCGGGAAAGCCCAGGCAGAAAGGAGGCAAACTCCAGTGGCTCTTCCAGTGGAGGAGCACAACCATTCTGGGTAACTAACTACCCACAAGCCTCTTAGCCAAAGGCAATTCATTAAATCAGCCCACTCAATCCTTGGCTTCCCTTTGGCCAAGGAGCCTTCCTTAAAGAGGGTGTGAGCAACCTGCCCTCATTCATTAAAAATAAACCTTTTATTTTTCCTCAAGCCAGAAATGCTTCATGAAATTACAGTCTAGAGAGGCAAAGGTGATCCTACCCTTCAGCCTACACCCGTCAAGGCACTTGGCTTAACTGGCAGAGCCAGTGGAGCTGGGGCTTCAGAGACGCGTGGTGAAAGTTCCGTTTCAAGGGCGCCCCAGAAGCCGCCTGAGTAGCCCCTGATGGCCTTCCAGTTCCATGACTCACTCTCCTACCTGGAAACATCTCGACAGGCAAGGTGCAATTTGTTCCCTCTTACCCCCATAAAGTGCTCATTTTCAAAAGGAAAGATGAAACAAAGCATGCTCTTTGAGGTTTCTCTGAAAACTTGGCATGGATTTTAAAGTATCCTTTGTGTCCTAGTCTGGGATTCCCACTGGTTGTACATGTGTCCTTTTTGAGGTATTCTCAGTGAAAGAATAGTGGGTTTGCAGCAGTTCACAAAAGGAAACACTCTGGATTTTGCTCAACTGGTGCATAGATTTTAAAAATAGCTCTTGAATTTTGCCATGTGGAATGCCCATGTGTGAGCTCTGGGGCAGCATGTGTGCTACATGTCACAAAACCCGTCACAATTGTTACCTAATTAAACTACACAGTATCTGACAGGTGGCAGGCTCCTCGGTGACTTGCAGGAAGAGGAGCTACTGCAGTACTCCCCCAGTTCAGAACAGGGTCGTGTGTCTTGGGCTTCTGCCCCAAGAGAGGTGCCCTCACTGAATTGCAACTGAAATAGTCAGACAACCCAAAATCTCCCCGGGACATATACCCGATACGTAATTACAAATAATTACATAGGTAATTATTGCTATTCATTACCACCCTTGGTAACATCAGATTTTTGCCAGACAAGGCCAGTGCTTAGTAACAGGGTCAGAAGTGTGCAGGAGAAACCAGCGCTTGGTTACAGAGCCACCCACTGGGTGACCTGGTGGCAGGGACTTGCCGGAGCGGCTCAGTTCATGAGTAAGCAGTTAAGTCTGGGCAGCAGCTGGTGTTGGGTCCTCAAGGTGGGTAGGGAGGGGTAGGGATCGCATTGAGAAACTGACAACAGCCTGACCATCACCACTGTTAGGTCTATGTGCTGATGGAAGGAACTCAGTCACCAGGCTCACCATGGTCGGGGTAGGACCCCTATCTTGGGAGAGAATGGGGCTATTGTGCAATTATCAGAACAAAGCCTTAGTGGGAAGAAAGTGATTAAAAACAGTGAAGGAGGATAGGGACACAGGGAGCTAAAGGGAGACTGGCTGTTAGTACTGGAACACTGTGCTGAAGGACCAATAGAAGGTGGCATAGCAATTATGAATATGCACACTGGGGGCAAGGAGACTTTGGGGATTTGATCTTCGGGAAGGTACATAACCTCCATGCCTTAGATTCCCTGTTGGTAAAGTGGAGAGAGTAAAATTTTCTACCTCATAAGTTTTTCAGAAATAATTGCTCAGAATGACATTTTGTGCCAAGTAAGTGTTTGATAGAGATTTGCAATGATGGGAGTGAAGTAAAGATGATGGTGGTGATGATCACGGTGATGACGGAGGTAGAGATGCTGAGGGTGATGATGGGGGTGGTGATGGTGATGGTGGTAGATATGATGATGGTGGTGGTGGTGGTTATGATGATAATGAAGTTGGTAATGATTCTGTAGATGATACTGATGATGATGATGATGATGATGATGGATCAGAAAGAACTACAGGATAGTGCCTGCTCCTCAAGAAAAAATTGGCCCAGAGACATGTACTTAATTTATCAGTGGAGATCCAGTGGTGACCAGCAGGTGGACATTGGGGCATATTCTGAGAACCTGTCTGGTGGTCTGGATAGATAGTCAGTGAATACCTCGTATTTATGAGATGTATTAGCCAGATAAGCTCAGGGAGTTTGCTGCTACTGTTCCTAGTTACTTGGTAACACCTTGGTGTAGTTAACTGAATCCGTGCAGCAGTTCAGTTCTTAAAATATGTATCATTGAAATTAATCCTTTAGGAGAAGATTTTCAAGAAAATAAAAGAAATACAAGAAAATGCTTTCATGTATTCCCAAACTGCTCCATTCAGTCTCCAGTCCTGGCTTCCTGCTCAGGAGAAACAAAGATGAATTGTGGCCTTTGTTATCATTAACAAAACCCTGACACAAGTTGTAGAAGATACATAAAATGCTCAATGTGCTTTCTGGCCTTCCTTGAACGTGTTTCTGTCATTGTTTTGCTTTACTGATAAACAAGCTTTGGGTCAAATTGTGCAATGTCAATGCCTGGGATTTAAGCACATAATAGATAGTTTCATGCACTATATACATGTTTGTTCATTCCCAAATGTGTGCAAGGCACTGGGTTTTCTGTGGCACGTCATTCCACTCCCAATCTCTGTTCAGCTACCTTTCATTCATTTATCCAACAAATATTTATTACTTAAGATACTTAATCTCTACCAGCCACTTTGCTAGGCCTTGGGATGTTAATTATGAGCAGCCTCTGCCCAGAAGCCCACAGTGAAATCCAAGCAGATGAATCTGGACAGATACAGTGGAGTGTTTGGGGTGATAATGAGTACTGCCAGTCTTAGGGGATCGGGGAAGCCCATTGAGAAGGTGACGCCTTTTGTTTTCCTAAAGGTCTGTCAGAAATACTCATTAGCTTCCAGTCTTCCTATCGTGACTTTAAAGCCCCTGCCCTACTCCAAAGCAGCTGCTCCTTGCAGTTGTGCTCTCCCATCTCTTTGCGCTGCAGATTTCCCCAAGTGGTACATTGCTTGTTCCATCATTAAGACACTTGGTGAAATTACGGACTTTACTTCCTGCTCTGTGATCTTTATAACAAAGATTGAAAAATCCTCTCCATTTCCAAAGATCATTTTCTCTTCAGTGTAATAAGCATTTTCATTAGTTGTTATGGTCATGGGTCTGGTGACTAAAATGTAGACTATTTGGGGCATCCATGATGGTGCAGGGGTTAAATCTCAGCACTATCAAGCTATCACCAGTCACTGCAGCACGAGTTCAATCCCTGGCCAAGGAGCTTCCCATATGGCACAGCAGACCTCTCCTGTCTCACCCGCTATTCCCCTCAGCAGTGTATTTCAATGGATCTGCCCATTCTGCTCCCCACTCTGTCTCTGGTGAGTCCCCTCACCCCCCACACCTCTGGCCTACACCCCACTTCTTATATGTATAAATAATTTTTTAAAAAATATAGACTATTCAGAAGCTTTTCATAGCAGCTTTCAAAATGTGTCCATATGACATTTGAACTTGGTAGTAAGATCTTAGCCATTTCTCCTCCTAGCTTAGGGTTTTGTGGCAGAGGTGGGCGCTGTATCCTTAGATTGTTTTTATGTTGAATTTTATGGAATGAGTGAATATAAGCCAATGTGGTGCTTTGAATTGGCTTCTTTTGTTTTTGGGCTTGACAGGGACTGTGGGGGACTTAGAAGTGGTAATATATCTTATAGGGATTGTGTCTTTTTTTTTTTTTTAAGCAAATCTGACTATACCATGCAAGACTCTTTATTCCGTTGTTTCCCAGAGTGGCTGTCCTATAACTAGGCCCACCTTTGTAGAGGGAATGCATTTCAGGGACAGCCCACCTTCTTCGCCAGTTGCCCAGAACATGGGTCACCGTGTTGGGACTCTCTGCTTGTTGCTCCCCCAGAGAGATGCTTGGAAAGGGGTGCCCATCTGCTCTCTGCCCTTGACAGCCAGGCCCTCATGTGTTTCCTGTTTATGCTCTTCTGAGGTTTTGTTTGCTTTTCTTGAGTGAAAAAACATAAAGCTATTTGGTAGGCGGTCACTGGCTTATTATTTGTGTACTTGCAAATTTTCTGTGCCTGTAACATGCAAAACCTTACATGAAGCAACCATTTCTAATTAACACCCTGGTGATATTTCAGTGATTGAGGCTCATTAAAAGATGCCAAAAAAAAAAATTCCAAATTTTCCTTCCATGCCACAGGAAAGGAAAATTTGACAGGGCAGGTTAAGAAAAAGGGAAAGTAAAGCAAACTTTTTGTGAGGACAAGTTATTGATGTTTCCATATCGTTAATCAATGAATGTGTAAAATAGGTTAGATGATGTATTTATGTGTGTTGAATAATGTATCTTTAAATGACAGACGCTCCACTAAGAACTATTTCTTGAAAAGAAACCGGTCATCATGTGAGATTTTTTAAACTTAATTTGGATCCTCAATGTCTTGGATAGCCTGCACCCCAGTTACAGTAGGACTCGTGAATACGTGTTTGTGTAAAATTGGACCCAAATCTGGATCTAAAGAGCCAGGGCAGGAATAGCATCAGGAAAAATATGTTTTAAGTAGACGCATTTTGTTCCATTTTTTATTGTAAAAGTACTTGTTGAAAATGTTACAATGCAGAAAAGCCTAAAAAACGTGAAATCTTCCCACTTCCCACCTAAGATATACCCACCCATACATTGGCTCATTTCCTCCCCGGCTTTGGTCTGTGCACTCATGTATAGCCAGCCACACATTGAGTAAGGACAGGGACTCTTTCCAAGGAATGCACCATCAGGCAGTTGATTGTCGTGCGAATATCAGAGTGTAATCACACAAACCAGAAGGTAGAGCCACTACTCGTCTAAGCTACTGGTGTAGCATTCTGGTGCCACAATGTTGAGTATATGGTCTGCTGTTAATTGAAATGTCTCCAAGTGACACGCAACTATATTCATCCTAGGAGTATCGAGTATCTACTACCTGCCAGACACTCTCCTGTGTTCTGGGGTGACAACAGTAAATCAACAGACCAAATTTTCTGCCTCATTGGCATTTACAGTCATATATATACATCTATGAACCCAAATATCGGGACGAAACTGTAGATAAGTGTGATTGTATTCCTTAACTTCCTATAAGGAACATTTTTCCCTTGTTAAATAGCCTTAAGTATTATGATTTTTAGGTATACCTTTTTGTCTTGCGAATATGCTATAATTTACCTAGGTACCCCCCAGTTGGTACTTATTTAGATATTTTCTCAGTTTTTTTGTTATTATAAAAATAAGTGGCCATGAACATCTTTAAATGTCCACCTTCATCTTCATAAGTTAATATGAATCCTTAAGGTATATTATTAGATATGAGCTTAGCAGGTTGGAAACTGCTCTAAAAACTGTTAACTCGCCATCTGGAAATATTGTATATTTTGTATTTTTACTAATAGCAGATCTGTGCCCCTCTTTATTTCATGTTTATCAAGTGTGTAATAGTATTATGAAAAAGAAAATTTTACAAGTTTGATGAAAAGTAATTGTATAGTGTTTTTAAATTGTATTTTCTTGTTATTTTTTAAAGTTTTAAAAAAAGATTTTACTTATTATTTATGCATAGAAGAATGGGAGTGTAGGCCAGAGGTACAGGTGT
This sequence comes from Scalopus aquaticus, assembly GCA_004024925.1. Classification (NCBI taxonomy): domain Eukaryota; kingdom Metazoa; phylum Chordata; class Mammalia; order Eulipotyphla; family Talpidae; genus Scalopus; species Scalopus aquaticus. Next base: position 12,442 of record PVIJ01006646.1, read on the forward strand.
GAGAGGGTTCACCAGAGACAGACTGGGGAGCAGAACAGGCAGATTTACTGAAATATACTGCTAAGGGGAACAGTGGGGAGACAGGAGAGGTCTGCTGTAGGTTAGCTCCCTGGCTGGGGATCGAACTCAGGCCATCGCGGTGATAGTGTGATAGCACTGAGACTTAACCCCTAGGCCCCCAGGGAGGCCTTTTGTTATTTTTAAAAACACATGTTTTTTATATTTTTATTTCTGTAATTTCTCTGGAAGTCTTCTATTTGTCTGTCTACAGTAAAGCTTTTCTTGTTTATCAACACTGTTTATATATTGAATCCTTTAATATGTTGTCATGTATGTGGCAATTTTTTTCTCTAGATGGAGGGTATGCATTTCTCCCAACTTCTCCATCACCCAAATTATGAGACCTGAAATGAGGGGGAGGTCCTTCTCTTGGCGTGGATGAGAAGTTGGATTTTAAACCAGAATCTTCGTAACCTCAGCAGCAATGTCTCAATTGCTGTGATGGTCAAGAAATTAATTCTAGTCAGGGCTGCCTTTGGTGCCTGGGCTGATAGAGTCCTGTGAGGTACATGTAGGCTTGTGAGCATGTAGGGTAGGGGTGGGTCAGCGCTGTACTGGTTAATTGGTTCGCCACCTTAGGCAATGACCCCCCATCTCATAGCAATCATGATGCACTTGAGTTTAATTCGTCTCCCCCATGTAAGTGCTGTCTACATACTTCGACATACACAGATATACACTTTCAGGTTGCAGAAAGAAAAAGTTGGGCTTTGTGGTGTGGATGAATGAACGAGATCTTGACAAACAGCTGCTGTTCTGAACAGGGGCACAGATTTATGTTTAAACTAGAGTAAACTATGTAACCTGGTAATAATTTTGAGTAATGAAGTACGTTTGCTACAGTAACCGTTAAAGGAAACAGATAAATCACAGTAATTTCAACATGGCACTTTAGCCATTCAATAAATGGGTATTTTAAATTTCATTTGCTTTTGAACTAAGTTCAATAATTTATAGAGTAAGTCATTCAAAGATTAATGCTCAGAGGGAGGAAAATCACTATATGAGAACAGAAACATATTTATGTATATTACTTTGGGGCTTGGTCTGCCTGTGTTTCCATTCTAAGCTTTATTTTTCGAGCTTTTGTAATACAGCAGTAAAATGTTTGCCATGGGTTAAAACTTGGCATTTGTCTCAAGTTTATTATAATTTTTATTTTATTCTTATATCTCTTTCTCAAATAGGATGACATCTACCTACATGTCTTTAAATGCTTTACATCATTAGGTAACACTATTAATTCAAAAGTTCATTTACTTTGAAATTAAGTTTAAGTGATATTTCAGAATGCACTGGATTGTCACAGATTCTGGAACTCTTAAAGATGGTTACAAAAGTAACAAAGATGGCTTGACAATGTGATTCAAAGAATGAGAAGGAAAGGCGGTTAAATGTCATGGTAGTAACATTCCATTTACATGCATTAAATCATGACAAACGTGAGTCTGTCTATTGAAGGATTCATCTAAATTGACATCTGTCGCCTTGCGGGACAGCAATGTTGGAAGCGGCATGGGACAGAGAAAGAAACGACTCGAGTCCAAGTAGTGAGAGAAACAGAAAGGGTCACCTAGAGGGACCACCCCACTGGAGATGTAGCCTCAAGGCTCACATCTCTGGAGAAATGGCCGCCTTACTGGCACAGCCTCATACTTTTATTAGAAGGGCTTAGATTCCAGGAGGGTGGGCAGTAGGGAGGAAGGTGCATGGTGAGGGTGTGTACTGATGATGCATCATAGTCTTGCACAAGCTAGGGAGCAGGGAATAGGGGACGTTGCCCTGGGAGTGCCAAAGCTGCTACTGTTCAAAGCATCCTACCTCTATTTCTATTTACACTTAACTTTCTATTAAAGTGGTCTAGCTGGTTATGCTAAGCTGGCCATCATGTCTGCCTGCTGTTTTCAGCAGATACCCTCATGCTGTTTTCAGCAGATATCCTCAAACCAAGACTTTCTGACCCAGAAGAGGACCCCTGCTTGACTCTATATTCTAACTTCACTGAGAACTTGGCACCAAACTATACCCCAGGAACAAAGGGTGGGGGCTGGGGATCCCACAGGCATCTGCAACTTGCTGGGTTACATAACTTTGCAAAACTCCTATTCAGACACCCATGTGCTTACTAACACATATTGTTTAGATGATCATATGGAAGCTTGGGTTTTTTATGTTCTCAGTTACCTTTTGCTCTCTCTTGACTGGGGCATCAGAAGGTCACTGACTTTTCTTTATACTCCCAGTGCCCAGCATGTCAACTAAGTTCAGCGATGACACTTAGGAAATACTCATTGAATCAGTAATGAGGACATGAAAGTTCAGGTACAGGCAGCCACAAACCTCTGAAGGTTATCCATCCCAGAACATTGAATTAAGACTTGGGTTAAGACTTGTTGTTCATGTTCCCATAAAAACATAATGTAGAAGGTAAATGATCCCACAGGAGCTTATTTAATTTCCAGTGGTTATGTGCCAGCACAAATAATAAAGTCACAGTTAGTCAGACAAAGTTCTTTCAGTTTCTGACAGAACCCCTGTCGCAGGCAGCTGTGAGCGATCACAGTCCGGCCCACACGTTGTCAATAATTTACTCTGTGACTGGACACCAGCCTTGACTTGCCTTTTTTCCTAAATGCTGTTGAGTCCAACTCTTTTCTTTAATATCATAGTCTTGATCATCCTCTTGTAGAGCACTGAAGATAAGAGTTCAGGGGTGGCTCAGAATATATTCATCACTTTAACGTCCAGACCACTGGATCCTGGAATAGAGACTTCAGCAGTCTTGTTTGAGTAACTGTTCTCAAAGTGTGCAGGCCAGCCAGCAGCATGTGCATCACCTGGGAACTTGGGAGAAATGCACATTAGCAAGGTCCATCTCCCGAGGGACTGAATCTGGTACTCTGGGGTGTGGCCCAGCAGGGGAAGACCCAGTTGAATGAGTCCTCCAGGTGATTGCAACACACAAGCTTGGGAACCTCTGTTCTGGGGCTTCCTAGAGCTTGGAGCCAGGGTAGGATCTTAATTGGTGATTCCTTGGGCACCAGGAGCACCATGGAGGCCTTCAGCAGTCGGGGGCCAGCATACTATGCGGTATGTCATGTTCCGGGGCCCAGGAGCTGTCAAGAGAGTTTAGCTCATGGTTCAGGCATGTAGTTGAAAGGGCAGTTGTGGCCTGGTGATGAGGAGGGAGGGGAACAAGGGCCGTCTGGTGGATCCAGTGTGGCCAGGTTAACTTTAAGGTGGACCTTGTACTCCCAAAGCTGCACATTAGAACTCTGTCGGTATTTCGTAATTTCTAATTTCACCTGGATTTGAAATCTGTTACGTTTTCATAAGACCTTTCGCTCTGATGTTAATCAAAGTACTGTTAGAGCCTTGACAGAATAAAAGTTGTCATATGTATTTCAGTGGCTGTAAAATGGCTAAAACAGTTTTGATTACTTCATTGTGAGAGCAAAACTCCATGTTGTTAGTCAGGACGGACAAGGCCTTGATGACGTCGTCATGAAAATCGTCGCCTGGAATGGCTTGTAGCCATTTCAGGCATAGAACCCGATTTTTAAAAAGTTGTTTTCAAATAAGCTCAAGGTTTTATATTTTTTAATTCAAAAGATTTTATTTGGAAGTTGTGTGCCAATTTACTATTTCATATTTTCACTAATATCTGATTTTTCTTTATAATCCTCATATATTATTTAAAAACATTTTTCCATCTAACTTTCTTCCCTTCAGTGCCCCCAGTGTGGGGGGCACTGTAGGGTCCCCATGTGGAGATCACCCCCAGTGTCCCCAGTGTGGAGGGCACTCCTGCAGGGTCCCCAGTGTCATTGTCTGCGTGCTGCCATGGAAAGCTGCGGAGGCAGCTGTCTGCCCTTGCTCCCTGGAAGCCTTTCACGTGTTTGTATTTTCCTTCCCTTCCTTGGATAAACAGCTCCAGTTCCTCCAATTGATCCTGTTTACATGATCCCATTTCCAGACACCATTCAAGTGACAGTTCTTCTGTTTTTTATGATGTCCCGGAAAATGTGGCATCCAGAGCTATCCAGATGTCATCTGCCTGATGCCAAGACAGTGGGAAGACTGGCCTTTGATGCAGACATTAAGTGTGGAGAATTCCCACAAAGGGCTTTAGCAATCGCTAGAATGTAAGCTCCATGAAGGTACATCGTCCTTTTCGCGGTTTTGTTCCTGTGGATAGATATGTTGTGTAGCCTATGGTATTCATCCAACAGTATTTTTAGAATTAAGGAATGATGAGATGAAAGGGGAGAGGGGGAGTAAAAGCAAAAGTCTGTGCACTCGTTTCGTTGTTTCCTGCCATTGTCTATTGTTAATCAACGCCAGTCAGCCACCAGATGTACTAGGAAGATTGCTTGGTTAGTGTGGGTCACCCCACACTGTTCTCAGGACAGCACGGCTGCATGGACTCCATGAGGGTGACACCATCTGGAGTGGCGGATGTTGTGGCCCCACCCTGAGAAATGCTGTGCTCCCCCCCCTTTTTTTTTGTATGTTAGTGTCATTGGGCCAAGTCCTGCTGGTAAAGAAACCTTGAATTGCCTGCCTTGTGAGTTTCTTTTCTTTAGAATAATTAAAAAGTCTTCATTGACACTGTGCCTTCTAAGATTTATGTTATAAGACATAGCACTTTTGTGATTTTTTTTATATAGTTTTTTTTTTTAAGATTTATTTATTTACACATACAAGCTGGGGTATAGGCCAGAGGCGTGGGGTGGCAAGAGGGTTCACCAGAGATGGAGTGGGGAGCAGAACAGGCAGATCAGAAATACACTGCTGAGGGGAGTAGCAGGCAAGGCAGGAGAGGTCTGCCCCACCATGTGGGATTCTCCCTGGCCAGGTGTCGAACTTGCATCGTGCACTGCCGACAGCTCCACAGCGCAGCACTCAACCACTGCGCCACCAGGGAGGCCCTCTTGTGATGGTTTTGTTCTTAGTAAAAGGTTCATTCTTCTTGGGAATAAGATGGGCCTCATCTGATTGAACTGATCTGTGGGCACGTCATGGTCTAAGTCCTATTCCTGTCTCTGGGCAAGATTTTTGGCAGGCTGGACACAACATTGTAAATTTATTGAGTCTGGACTCAACATTGTAAAGTTATAACCTCAGCAATGTAGCTCATGTTTCCTAAGATGGTTTTGAAATTAAGAGTGATAACTTCCATGTTTGAAATACGGCATAAGAGCACTAAGCTTGCCACTCATAGTTTCATGTTATCCCTGAATTTAAACAGTGCCTCTACTATGCTTTTCAAGATGGCGGGACTCTTCCCCACTGTCTGCCCAGCCACCTGCACTCCGGGTAATCACGTGACTCCACCCAGTGGACGGGGACTGTGTCACAGGCCTTCCTCAGCAGGGAAGCTCATGACTACCCCCGGTTTTGTCTAGTGTCAAAGAACTTGGGGGGCAAAATTAGTTGTGCAGAGATATTTCTCAGGATGTGTCCTTGCCAGAAGCCGGAGAATTTCTCACCAACAAAAGTAGTCGTGTATCTGTGAATACCTTCAAACATGGAAGCATGGATTACATCAATCTTGTTTCTGTCTTTGCTTTAAACATTAGAAAACTTAGCCTAAAATGTGTGGTCCATCTCCAATGTAGGATCGCCTGGGCTGCCTTTAGTGAATGAATCTAATTCCTGGGCCAGCGTTACTACACAGTTTGATCCCCTGCACTTCTTTATATCATTTACATTAGTTCTATTACTTCACTTTATCATGTTGCAAATCATTTGCTGGAAGATGGTGAGATCTAAATAAACAAGTAAATGTTCGAATGTTCGCAAACCAGACCAATAGAGCAAGGAGATTCAATTATGTTACCACAACACATTATTGGCCAGGGGGAAATTGCCACTTTTGCTTTCTTTCTTATCACTGTTTCTAAAAATTCACTGATCTGTTAATTTTGGATAGGTTTTAAGGTTGCAGGTAGTGGAATAGCATTCAACTGTGAAAAATTTTTTCCCTTGAAACTTTTCCTCTTTGATGTGGCGGCACAAGGGTATTTTTCCATTCACTTTCACTCATTAGAAAAAATTTCATATGCCGGGTCATGAACTTAGGGGAGCCTGAAAAATGACTAACATTTCCTGTTGCACCTCAAACTGATTTGGGTGAAACGAGTCATGAAAAAGGTGTAGGGTGGAGTTAGAAAACACAGGTTATTGCAGATTTTCCCCTCAAAGTGGTTGAACACCAGAACATTTTCTCTGAAAATCTTATAAATTTAATTTGGAGAACTTCTTAAAAATACTGAATTACTTTTACTGACCAATGCAGCTCTGCAACCCCAAAGAAACTTAAGTCCAAATCAGTGGAATTGCAAACAAAAAACCAACAGACGAGTCAGAGTTACTGACAAAGTATCCAATTTAAACAAACGGAACCAACAGATCACTCCCAAGCACTGGTCTCGTGCAGAGAAGCCATGAGTTCAAGGCCACAGAAGAAACACACACAGGGAGGAGGACCTGCGTCCATTTGTTGCTGCCTCTACCTCTTCACTGGGGTCTGGTAAACAGTAAGTGCTAAGTAAATGGGTTTTGATGGATTGTGTGCCTACATCTACATCTGTAGAATCCCTACGCCCATTCCCCCAGAAGAAGGTAATTTATAGTGGAAGGGCTTCTCCATCAGAAATGTCAGTATTGTGATTTCACAATTTTGTAAAGATTTTGGAGCAGAGAAATGATACAGAGCGCAGAGTGGTACGCTTGTCTAACTGACTGGGGATCTTGATAAGATGCAGGTTGTAGGGTAAACAAAAGGGTCTTCAGGCTTTTCCACCCTCCCCTCAATGATAGACCCCTGTGGGCATACACGCATGCCTGATGGTGGGCACCTGGAGTAGGGTGTGGGCGCGTGTGAGTGGGCATGTCTGGGCTTATAAGTAGAAGCAGAAGAAGCAGCACGGAAGCGGCAGAAGCAGCAGCAGAGAATGGAGCATGAGGCAGAGGGACATTCGGGGTGCAGTGAGAGGCCACAGGAGAATGTCTGAGAGCCCGAGAGAGTGAAGATTCGCCACGGGCTGAGAGGCCTGCCAGCCTCCCATGCCCTGGCCCCGGTGCCTGCCTCATACTTGGTCGCCTCCCTACAAGAGACCATTAAAACCCTAAAAAGCCACCGAGGGCTCCAGGTCCTTTCCTTTTGACCCGTCTGTGCAGCTCCCTTGAGAGCCTGCTCCTGATCTTTCTAGCCTCTACACAGGTTTTGATTCGGGAAGCTGGGGCTCATACCCAAGACCTCCCTTGGAAGAAACTTGCAGCTGACTCTTCACATGGTCACGATATGTGAACTACACTGAGTAAGGACGTAGGGCTCTATTTCAGGATTTATTTGACATTTGTGTCAGGTGGGCATCATACTGCTTCATCACAGGGTTTTAGTGCCAGAGAAACCTGAAGATAATCACATGGCCATTTCTTTTTCCTTGCTGTTGGACAAACCAAACCAAACAGGTCTAGTGGTTTCAAGTAGTGGGAGCAGGACTGGACCCCCGTTCTGCTAAGTGGTGGTCTGCACCTCGCACCACCTCACAGTGGTGGTCTCAGAAACTTCTAGGTGAAGGACCACACAGAAACGGATCCGCTGGGAATGGGTTGACTGGATTCAAGAAACCTTGTGAAGATAGACGCTCTTTGTAGCTAATTTGATGGGTCATGAGAAAACTTCCAAGAAAACGTTGCTATTTTTTTTTAAAGATTTATTTATTTATGCATACGAGCTGGGGTACAGGTCAGAGGTGTGGGGCAGTGAGAGGGTTCACCAGAGACAGAGCGGGGAGCAGAACAGGCAGAGCCACGGAAACACACTGCTGAGGGGAGCAGCGGGCGAGGCAGGAGAGGTCTGCTGCGCCTTGTGGGAATCTCCCCGGCTGGGCATCGAACGCGTGTCGCCGCTGCCCTCAACTCCACAGCACAACGCTTAACCGCTGCGCCACGAGGGAGGCCCAAAAGGTTGCTATTTTAATCCTAAAATGAACAGATGCCCATTGATTGACTGGAATGGAGAAGTCAGACAAGAGTAGACTTTGCCAACTGGGGGAAACCTGAACTTCACAGTCCTCTTGCTAAGTGGTAGGTGCCAAGTGAGTTTCAAGTCGACCAGCAGCAGCAACTTACCCTAGTAGTTTGGGGCTTGGTTCTCTCCATTAATAGAGGGCAAAAGAAATAGCACAAGGCTTTTCCCTAGTGGGTTGAGTGTTGCTCAGCAGGGCATCTCTGGCTGGCCCCTCTTGTCCTTCCTGTACCCAGGAGGGAGAAAGAGGCTTGGCACTAGTAAGAGGTGGGTGCTTGTGTTCTTCCTCTCTGCTTTTGGACGAGGAGAGGCGCTTATCCCATCTGCTTTTCCAGCTGTAATGTTCCTTTGGCTTCCAGCACTGGCAGCATCAAGGGAGGGAGAGGTGTGGATTTCTATAAGAAGCTGGAAACAGGGCCTCCCCGGTGGCGCAGCGGTTAAGCGCTGCGCTGTGGAGCTGTGGGCAGCGGGGACGCGAGTTCGACTCCCGGCCGGGGAGAATCCCACATGGCGTGGCAGACCTCTCCTGCCTCGCCCACTGCTCCCCTCAGCAGTGTATTTCCATCTATCTGCCTGTTCTGCTTCCCACTCTGTCTCTGGTGAACCTTCTCGCCGCCCCATGCCTCTGGACTGTACCCCAGCTTGTATGTATAAATAAATAAATCTTTAAAAAAAAAAAAAGAAGCTGGAAACAAAGTTGGGTTGGAACTGAAGGTGTGCATTTTGTTTTCCAGGTCCTCATTTACCCTAAGTAGGTTTTTTGGCTCTGGGGTATTGCACAAGTGGCTGTAGCACTACCCATGCAAGTATAGTCATTTAGGGTCAGAATTTCAGTTTGATATTTGACCAGTGCCCTATTAGTGTGATTACAGACGTGTGTTCATATGAACAGGCATGGGCAGGTGGTTTGGCAAATCAGATTTCATCTCGAAACATTTGTTTTTGCTTTAGTGTTAGCCATAATAAACATTTAGTGAATTACTTTTTCCAGAAACTGTCCCACGTTGACAAGAAATGAATTTGAGGTTTCTCCCTTAGTAATTTTTTTGTCAGCTGATTCCTTAAAAAAAAAAAAAAAAAAAACCACCAAAACACCATACAGTGCTATGGTTTAGTCTCTTTCAGTCAAAATATGAATGTGATATGATTTTTTAAGATCATGAACTTTTACTATTAATCATAAAATGCATGCATAGTTTTCTATGAACTAGTTATTTTAACTTCTCAAGGAAGTGTTTTAATACAGGGCGTGACCTAATTTGAGAAATAAAGTTTTATTATTTCTCTTTTGTTAGCTATAACTGAAATTATCATGTAATTTGGGGGTGATTTGTGTTTAATATATAATGTTGTGTAGGTTTGACATATGTTAAAAGTTGAGAAATACAGTAACCTGCTGAAGTAACTACTGGAATATATGTTACATTTGTAGAAGTCTGTATGTAGATAATTTAAAAACCTTAATGGGATCTGGAAATTGTATTTTAAGTTGAACTTACTTATTGTTAGAAAAAATAGTGAATGTAATATGAGTACAAACTTGCAAAAAAAAAAAGTGCAAGAGGCTGGAAGTGTAGGTAATCCATTGTAAATGTTTGGTGTATGTCTGCTCAGGCTTTTTCCTGTGCATGCACACCACATACATGCATGCGTTTGACTATATTTATATTTTGATTTAGTCCACTGTTGTACTTCATTAACTTAGGGAGGTTTCTATTAGCATCTATAATTTACAAACTAAAAAAATTTAAATGTTAATTTTATTTATCATTTTTTAAAGATTTTTTTATTTATGCATACAAGAGCTGGTGACAGGATGCACCAGAAATAGAGTGGTGAGCAGAACAGGCAGATCTACTGAGGGGAGCAGTGGGCGAGACAGGAGAGGTCTGCTGCGCCATGTGGGAAGCTCCCTGGCCAGAGATCAAACTCATGCTGCAGCTGCTGCCCATAGCTTCATAGTGCTGAGACTTAACCCTTTGCACCACCGGGGAGGCTTAGTTATCATTCTAACATGTGGCATTGTAGGATGGGCATTTTAATCCATATAGATCAATTTCCATGCAGCCACTTTCTTTTTAAGTTTATTTTTGGAAGTTTTAGCAAAGTTATAGTACCTTAACTTGTAATTACAGGTTCAGTGTCAACGATCAATGTTGTATGGCTCTCCTGATGTTCATCTTGAATGTGGACCAAATTATGGAGCTAATTCTCACTAAATGCATGCAGTACTCTGTCAAGGGCAGTCACTGAGCACGCAAAGGCACTTGGGTGATGTATAAACAGACACTTGGCAAATTGTAGTGAATACTTTGTGGATGAGCTCTTTGGTTGTGCTTGGTTTTGAATGCATTTCTTCATGTTCTTTTGAACATTTCCATGTACTATTTAAATATATTTAATATAATATTGTTTTTCTGCAATAATCAGTGAAAATCCTCTAGTGCTAGGAAGGCATCAAATTGTTAATGATGGGACAATTTGCTCAAGATTACACCTTCTTAGGGTTTTAGAAAGCCTGATAGCTAAATATTAACATCATATTTCATGATACAATGTCTTGGAATGTAAAATGGGCTAGAGTTAAAGCATGGGAAGGTATGGATGAAAGAAAATTGACCATGTGTAGATGATTATTAAAACTGGGTAATAGGAATTGAGTGTTCATCATATGGTTTCTTGCTTTTTTGTCTATTTGAATTTGCCTGTAACAATGAGTTTGAAGTGAAAGACATAATTGTAGAGTATGATACTGTGATCTTTCAACTTTTAAATGAGGTTACGGCTGAAGCCTAGTGCCCAAGACAGGCTACTTGAGCAAATCTATAAAAAGCACAGATCATTGTATGGACATTGTCGTGAATAAGTGTTTTCATCTCATCCTGTGTTTCAAAAACTTGTGTGAGTGCCCATCTCCTTGGTGGTCAGTATGGCAGACTATAGCTTCCAAAGCTGGTCATAGTGGCATCTCCCGCCCCAGTGCTCTTCTTACCCTGTGATTTTGACGACTCCTACTGAAAGTTGGGGGTGGGTGCCCTCCTGCATCTGGGAGAGCTTGAGACTCCAGCAGAGGAGGCTGTGATAAAAGGCAAGCCAGCTTCTGCCTGGCTCTCTTGCTGTGCACACTCTCGGGTATCCCGCTGATTGCGGCCTCCATCCTCACTGCTAGCCAATGGTGGCCTTCCGACACAAGTACAGCTTTCTGATGCTTACGGCCCCAGCCGTCCAGTCACCCCAACTCAGATCCTCCCAGCAGAGACCCCAGATGCCATGGAGCAGGAAAGAGTCTTTTCTGCTGTCCCCTTTTCAGTTCATACCCACGGAGCCTAATAAAATGCTTGTGGGTTTATGTGACTAAGTTGGGGTGTGTTGCATAACAGTGTGGACTGGGACAGTCAGCATATATTATTGAAGGAGAGGAAACTCTTATTTCTTAGTGAGTCTCTTTTTCCATAACATGCCCAAAGACACATAAACACTCAGTGACACTTAGTGACTGTTTTGATGGCCTTCACAATAATTTACTATTTCCAGCAGCATGATTTTCAAATCAGGAATTACATCATGGACCATCAGTTGTTCTCTGAATAAAATAGTTCGAGGCCAGGCAACTGTGTGGTCCTCTTTAGTTCTTCTTATTCCACCCACCCCTTCATCAGGACTGTCTTTTTCCTGCTCAAACTCCGTTCCATGTCTTCCATGTATTCTCCCCAGGACTCTGGCTGGTTGGGTTGGGAGGAGAGAAAGGTGGTGCCCTCATTTGGAAACTGGACAGGGAAGGGGTGTCAAGAAGTCTTTCTCTGTCCATTCTGACCAGAATCTTTGCATCTTCATTGTATAAACAGTGTTCTTTCTTGCTCCACACATAGCTGGTGCTCCTTCTGCCTAATTCTGTCATACTTTTGCACTCCATATTGTGCCATGAAAAAAATTAATATTTTTGCAGTGATAAACAGAATAAAAAGGTTGTCCAGCACTGTGGGTCAGAATAGCTGCTAGCTTGAACGCTATCTGATATTTCATTTCTCAGGCTCATGATGCATCCACAAAGGTTTGCTGTATTTTCTATTTCATATATTTTACATTGCTTAAATATTTAATAATAATATTCACACACGCATGATCGTAATTAGCAATTAGTCTTCTTAATAAGGCTTTCTCTGAAAAAATGTTACTCTGTGCATGTTTTGGGGGGAAATACCAGAAATGTCACTGTATAAGATCTCCTTTCTAATATCTTCTGTAGCTGGTACAAGAGATTTATTCCTGACAAATTTTAATACATAATACACCAAACTATATCCCAGTCAATTTCCTAAAAAGTGGATAAAACACATTCAGATGTCTATTGCAAATGCTGGAGCAGGTACATTTGCATAATATACTTGTTTATGATTTGGAGTGACAACACTATAAATAAAATTAGGAAAATGTGGATTAAAAAGATACAATAAATAAGAACAGGTAGCTTCCTAGCATGGACCATTACCTAGTGAGGCAGAGACTTAGAGCTTGAAGAAAACTAGAAGAGGGAGAAGAACAAAGGAGGGGAAAAGAGCTAGATATTATCGGTTATTTTCTGTTGCTGGTTATGGTGGATATGGGTTGGAGTTGTGTTTTAAAGGGGCAAGTTCAGGAAGGGTTCACAGAAACTAACAGAGTTCTAGCATCATTCTGAGGCTTTCATCCTGACTCCTGAACAGCAAGATTTAGCTTGAAGACACTGCAGACTGTACCTTTGTCTGCCTCTTGCTGTTTTAAGCTTGTAAGTTTCCCTATGTGATGCTGAGAGATTAGGCATCCGTCAGTCATCATGATTGGTCTCTAAGCACCAGGAACCCCTGAAATACACACCACCTTTGTTAATCACTTCTGATGTTGCTTACTTCCGAGTCTCATGTCGTACCAGTTGGACCTTGGACTTGGAATGTGACTCAAGCATTACTGTACATTGTTTTGTGAAAATAGTTGATGCAAAGTGGGTTCGTAAAAATGGTGTATCACATTTAGGACAGAAATATAAATTTGTCCTTTATGAGCAAAGGTAGCATGAGAACCTAGAATATGGCAACTAAAAAGAAGTTCTGTGGGGATTCATTCTAATAGCTTTTCATAAGTCAGGGCCTGGGATTTGGGGTGAGTTGACTGCTAGTTCATAAGAACACACTTTTCATCCCATCTCAGAGAGACACTCAGCACAGCACATTAACCATATATTCTCTGTTTGTCCCAGATTCCTGTTGCCTATTTACATATATAAATTTACTCTGCATTAAACATATTCAAATATCATCATGTTTTAAAATATTGGTCTAGTTTTGTACTCATGTAAATGATGAATTAGGCTGCTCTAAGCAGCCGAACATTTCGATGCAAGTGAGAATTTATAATTTGAGATGATCTGTCCCCATTTTCTGAAAGTCCCCCAAGACTAAGAAGAGAATCTTCAAATAGCGTGTGGGCCGTCCTGAAGAATAGAGCAGCGATAAAGGACATAATGGGATTATTGGAAAACTCATCATGAATCTGTTCTTTCAAACCTGTGCAATGGCACAGATACTGCTCCCTCCTCCAGAGCAGCCCTCCCCGCTGCTCACACTTGGTCAGCCAGGATCCCCCTGGAAGCAGGCCACACGCAGGTCCTCCACTTCCACGTTTGTTTAGGTGGAGAGTTGTTCTTGACCTATGAAAAATATAAGTGTGGTACTCTGTTCTCGGTCTATTAGTTTATTTTGTATTTACCAATTTATTTTCTTTATATTGTTTACTCTTACCCCATAGATTACCTGAAGGCTTCTAAATATGTAACTCTCCTATATTGTTGACATATTTCAAGGTATTACTAATACAATAATCTATTTCAATATATTACTTTCATCACAGTTGACTGCTATCTTTTTTCTGTCAAAAGAGATAGTTTTTTTTTTTTTATAACTATGAAATCGAGTGTTACAGACATGGCTTTATCTCTAAAGTTATACAAATTCTGCTTCTTAGGACTGGCGCTTTTATTCCCAGTGTACTCAATGCCAGATATTTACTTCATATATTAATAGGAGATGTTTGTTTTTAAGTTTTTAGCAAGACCGATTGTTTTTATCATAGGAACAAGGTGATTTTTCTGGCTTCAAGACAATACCAAATTCACTCCCCTCTTCCCCTGATCCTTGCCTTAGTCTTACAACCCAAAGTCTCTGAATATATCTAGAACTTTAATATCAGATCACAACTCCATTGTGATGGAAAAATAACCTGAGTCCCTGTGGATCGCTGTAAATTCTGTGTCCTCTGGTGGCCTAATGGCACCCAGAGAATTATTTCCGTTACCCTCCAGTTAGGTTATTCTTTTTCCTTCTAGAATTAAATTGTCAGTGGTGTCCAGTGGTGGAATTTGGAATACTGTTCAGTTTTATCAATGTTAAGAGGCTTGAGCTCTTGTTTTAAAAATACTTGAGTTTTTCCAGAAAATCTGTTTATCGCCACCATCTCCGCCCACTCTGCCCTCGCGTCTCCCAAACCCCTCATCTCTTCTTACACGTCTGTTTGTCTTTCTGGTGTAAGCCACGTTTGGAAGTCTCATTAAACCAGCATCTGTTCTGTTTTAGGAGAAACCCGATGCCAGCCCCACGTCACTTCAGCTGCGGTCCCAGATCGAAGTAAGCACAGCGACTTTAATCATCTCTTTGCCTCTGTGTTTCTGTTAAGCCGTATTCTGTACGAATCAGATGAGTCCCGTGGCTCTGCCTGCACTGACGCTGTGAATCTTCTCTCCTAGGAGACGCTCGGCTTCAGCAGCGTCGCATCAACACCCGAAGTGGAAAGAAAGTAAGTTTCCCTCCTGTTGCCCAGCATCAGAATTGATAAGAAGGTGTTGATGCAAGGTCCATCTTGGGGGAGGTCCAATGGTTGTGGATCCCGAGTGTGCACTGTAGAGTTTGTGTCACTTCCTCGAGTGGGGTGTGTGTTCATACACAGAGGTGTTGAGTGTGTTTCAGAATTCAGTGTGTGATGCCCCAGGAATCTGTGAGGTTATTCGTGGACACTGTTTATTCAGAGTAAGCCCTAAGCTAATATCTGGAAGTGAGCGTGGAGAAGGGAATGGGCAGTTAAGCCAACCAAAATGGGTTTTCTTCTTCTACGTTAGATTTTTATATATATATAGAAGATGAGAGTCATAAAGAAACATGTTACAAAAATAAAATACATTCCAGAATAAAATGATTCAAAATGCCCTTGCTTTGGTAGGTGAACTTAAAACAAGAATAATGCTTGTGACAGTGATGGCAAATGCTCACTAACCTTTCCCGTTAAAGGTAGTATTTTTGCTCCATGTCCTAACTTCAACCCTGTAATCTTTACTCTCGTGGAAGATAATTCTATGTTACAACGTATTTCCAGCATTTCTTCCAGGCAACTTAAAATAACAAAAAACAAGACAATGTTTTTCTGTAACCTTTCCCTTTTCTACCTTATGCCATCATAATCATGCTACAGTGTTCTATTTTTGATCTTCTGGGGTAAAGAAATGTCAAGAAAGTACACAACTTTCAACAGTCACTTCCCTTGGCACAGAGCCACAAGCACTGCTTCACGCCAAGAGGGACACAGGAGCGGCTTTGGGTGAAAGCATCTGTGGAATGAAAAGCACACGTGGGGGAGCGTGTGTGCGCTTTACAGCACAGCGCTGCCTAATCCGCCCACGTGTGCGCTGTGGGCACCAGGCAGCTTCAGGAGGGGAAGCTGCTTTGCCAACATTCCAGCTCTCAATGGAAGGGCTGAGCAGATCTCCTTCAAGAGAGGGAAACTTTGGGGGTGACGAACAAAAGAAAACCCAGGCCATTGACCACCCCCCACCCCAAGTCTAGAGGATAACGTGTAGTGAACACAAACATCTTGTCTTATTTGCGTGTATTTCCCCAGCAACGTCATGGTTCAAAAGTTGAAATGGACAGTTGACATGGATCTTGGAATCGGAGAAACCCAGAGGATGTTGGACCGAGCTTGGGCCACAGCCCTGGGGGAATGGACCAGAAGTTCTCCCGACCTGGTGTCTACCTGTGTGGCATGATTCAGGCTAAGCACTCAGGGTCTGTCAGAGTCCCTGAATCCTTTGGGAAGCATCAAATGTTTGTCTTTCCTCTTAAAGAGGAAGTGACTCACCAAATCTGTACTAATCTTAGGAAGGCTGGGTCTTTCTTCCTCCCCTCAATTATGGGTAGTCATTTCTTCCATGTTTATATCCCTCACTTAGTAAAATGGGGCAGGACTCCTGTGGTCAAGTGAGAGACTGACAGGCTACAGTGAGGGTAACCAAAACTCTCCTCATGCGCATGCGTGAGGGGACACACACACACACACACACACACACACACACACACACACACACGCAGCCATTCATTATTACTGCTCACGTATTTTAGAGTAAGTTGCAGGCAACATTACCATCACTCCTAAATGTTTGTTGATACATATATCTCTCCAACACAAGGATATTCTCTTACAAAACTTTTATTATAATCACCAAATTCAGTACATTCAATAGTGATTTTTTTAGGATACAGTTAACATTCAGGTTTCTCTAACTGTACCAATATTATTCCACATAGCGTTTTTTCCCCCAATCCAATACTTAAATCACCCTTGGCATTTATATGTGTCTTTGTAACGTTTATTCTGAAAGGGTTTCTTTGCCTTTATTTTTATGATATTGATGTGTTTTAGGAGTGTAGACTAGGTGTTTTGTAAGATTCTCACTCTGGGTTCCTTTTTGTTTTCATTTATTTTAATTTTTAAAAGTTTAAAAATTTTCTTACATCATTGTTGTTTATTTTTGGACAGTATTTGACTTCTCCTTTCAGGTGTAGTCCCCGTGGTTCTCCCCCCACCCCAGTCCCTTGTGCTCGTCCTTCCCCTGTTTGGACCCCTCTCCCTTCCCCTCCCTTGCTGTATATGATATATACATCATATCTATGGTAGGCTTACAAGTTTTATCTTTTTCATGATCATTTGTTCACTTTCTCTATATTCCACATGTAAGTGAAACTATCTGATATTTCTCTTTTTCCTTCTGACTTATTTAGCTTACATAATCCTTTCCAGCTCCATCTATGTTGCCACAAATGGCACGAGTTTATCTTTTTTGATTGCTGAGTAATATTCCATTGTGTATGTAGACCACATCATCTTTGTCCATTCATCTGTTCTGGGGCATTTGAGTTGTTTCCATATCTTGGCTATTGTCCATAGTGCTGCAATAAAGATAGGGGTTCAGGTTTCCTTTTGAATCAGTGTTTTGTGTTTGCGTAGATTCCTAGGAGTGGACTCTCTGGGTCATATAATAGATCCATCTAGTGTATTGAGGCTCCTCCACACAGCTTTCCATAGTGACTGGACCAGTTTACATTCTCTGGGTTCCCTTTTAAGCCTCAGTTTTGATTGTATTCTTGGTGCATTGCATCATAATGCCATTTTGCCCCATTATTGGTGACATTAATTTTGATCATTTGACTAAGATAATGTCTGATTTCATTTGAGAAGTTAGTTTTCCCTGTTGTTAATAAATATTGTGTGGGGAGGTAATCTGAGACAATGTAAATACCTTGTCCTCATCGAATGTTTACCTAATGGTTTCAGATTCATTTCATGATTCTTGCCAAATAATTTTTATTGTGATGGTTGCAAAATGGTGGTATTTACTCTTAAACTGTTAATTAAATCTACAAAGGTTTCCTTTTAATATGTGATAACACTGGGCACTCTAGATCAGATAATAGTCTGGGGTTTGGTACAGTGCTTGTGTAGAATTATTTGTATTTCTGTACATGAAAATACAAATAATTTGAAATGTAAAATCCTTCTACTCTTCAAGTCAAAATGCTTTGCAGACCCTGGAGGAGGACCTGGCAAACCGGTTAGTTTTGTCTGGGTAGTGTCTGCAAAGGGTCTGCCAAGCAAAATACCGTTCTGAGACATCAGTGTTATTTTATAGAGAGAAGTTTTTTCTGCTTTTTATGCAGAAGACAGGCGAACTCAGTAAACAAGTAGACTGACCCTAGGGCAGCACCCCTAGACACAGAGACCAGGGCCAGCAGATTCCCCCCCAACCCCACATCCACCTTTCAGGCTAGACAAGGAGGCTCCTGCCTTCTAGGTCTCCTGCTCCTCCCGTTCCCCCCAGGTAAAACCTGTTCTAAGGAAGCTTTCAGAATTAAGCAAGATGCAAAGTCTGATTTTGAAAAAATACTTCATCTCTCCCAGTGGTATCTAGAATTTAACAGAGTTTAAAATTTTAAGTTGCAGTTAAGAGACTGTGGAGGGAGGTGTCTTTTGGGGTGTGGCAGGCTGTGAGAAATCTAATATACCCGATATATCTGACGTCACAGTGAGGCAGAGTCTGGCTAGGTAGACAGGGTAGAGGCCCCACAGAAAATGAAAATGGCAGAAAAATGGAAATTTACAGGCCCTGTGCCTGTGAGCAGGAGCCCACCAAAAATGCCTGATAAGGAGAGAGTGGGGTGATAAACCTGTACTTTGGGGTGGGAGTGTAATCTCTAGCAAGCTTCCTGTGTTTTTACAGTAGCTGCCTGTGTGTTCATCTTTAGCATGCTCCCTCCCTGAGCGTGTACCCAACAGAGGTCCCTTCATGAGCTATATTTAGTATAAAAGAACCTAGGGATGAGCATTTCATGGGCACCAATTCCCATGCCCCCTCCCTGTTACAGCTGGTAGCTTTAGCTTTCCTATTGCTGAGTAAATTATCTACAACTCACTCCTCGCTGTCTGTGTCCTCAATTTTCATGGCCTAAGACAAGAACTGGCCGACACTGGCAATACCAGTACCTGCATGCATCTGCCGGTCTGGCCTGGGGATGTGCATGGCCCACACAACAGACTGACAGACAAGCACGCAGAGCTCGAATGGACTTGCCCCTGTTCCTTTGCTCATCTTACAGTCGCCTCATACCTCCGCATGCTGCCATTGAGCAGGCAATGTGTAAGGCCAAGGGGGCTTTCCCTTGAACCTCTTCAGTTGATACCTCTTCATCACTTACCGAAGAGCATACTTTACTACACCAACAATAGATTTGTGTCAATTGACCAAAAAGATGGACATGAATTAAATTTCTTGTTAGTTTCTGGTACGGGTGGTACAAGGGGTTAAGTCTCAGCACTTTGAAGCTGTCCAGAGCCACTGCAACACGAGTTTGATCCCCGGCCAGGGAGCTTCCCACATGGTGCAGCAGACCTCTCCTGTCTCCCCCGCTGCTCCCCTCAGCAGTGTATTTCTGTCGATCTGCCCGTTCTGCTCCCCACTCTGTCTCTGATAAATCCTCTGACAGCACCCCCCTCACCGCTTCGCCTAACAGCCCCCCCCCCCAACACACACACCTCTGGCCTATACCCCAATTCTTATATACATAAATAGTTCAATCTTTAAAAAAAATTAATTTCTTGTTAGTTTCAAGAAATATCTAGGAAGCAAGCTTTTTTGATGGGAACGATATTGCTGTACCCATTAGGAAGGAGTTGTTAAAAAGAAAAATTCACAATTAGCTTTATCAACATTCATGAACCAGGAAGCAACCAGCCTAGACACTGCCAAGACTTACACAAAATAGAGGATATTTACAGATAGAAAGAGGGTGGGACAAGGTAATTAGCAAAAAAATAAATAAATAAATAAAAAAGAAGTATTACCTCAGGTAAAGCTACCTTCTGTCAAAGGGGGGGGGGTTGGTGGTCTTATGCAGGTGATTTCATTGGTACTCATCAGGAAAACTCCAGTGGGTAATAACTCTGGGAGCTTATAGAAAAAGCCAGGTTCATCAGATACAGCCTTTGTATGGGTGCCCCCAGTATCCCAGTAAACCTTCTGGAACTCAGGGGCAATTTTAACATTTGTCTTCCTGGTTTTAAAGGGATTGCTGCATTTTCTAGGTGGGAAGGGAAGAAGCAGGTTGAAAGGAAGCAGGTAAAATGCCAGAAGGCCAAAGGCACACCCTTTCAAAAGCTTTCCTGGAAACTTGTCCAGTACATTTCAGTTTATCACACTCATTTCTCCACGCAGCAGCTGTTCTCTGAGCTCCAGCTTGTGTGCAGGACTCTGGGTGCTGGGGTGTAGTGAAGGCCTGGCTGAGCAGCAGGCTCCAAGGTGGGGAGATACCGCAGGAAAACAGTCTGATTTTAAGTGGTGCCAGGGAGAAAAAGAAAGGGGACTCAGAACTGACTTTCTTGGCCACTGGGGCTGTTGGGGATTTTAGAGGAGTGAGTGTTTTACCACTGAGCACTTTGCTCCTGTAAGGAAGGAGAATAGACACGGGCAGGAAACTGGCAGTATTTTCCATAAGCTAATTTTTTTAATTTGCGTGTGCATACATATAAAGGAGGGCAATTTGAAAATTAGATGCATGACAAATGTCAGGATTATTTACATTCATTACATTGGAGGAAGGCAAGTGTAGAGGAGGCCGTCTGGTTGTTTCTAGGTGTTTCTCTAGATGGAAGTAGTCTTTCTGGGGTTGGTTTATCTGGATTGAAAATTGGGAAAGAACAAGTCATTGTAGACAATGTTAACTGAATGTTTACTGTGGGCCAGGAACTGATCTTATGTCCTTAACATGGACTCACTTATTCTTATAACAACCCTGTAAGGTTTGGTATAGTTTTCCCATTTACTGATGCGGAAAACTGAGGAACAGAAAGGTTAATAAATTGCCTAAGGCTACACAGTTAAAAAAATGATAGAGCCCAGTGAAGAACACAGACTCCTGTCCACTAAGTTATAATTCTAGAGCATTTAAAATTATATTGTTTACACAAGCAGACTAAGAGGCAAACTGAATTGATTATATCAAGAGCAGTTCACACCTCTCTCCACTGGTTCTCTTGGCAGGAACAGTTTTCACTCTCGTTCAGACAAACTGGGTCTCAGTTATTTATAGAGGCGGCGAAGTCCAAAATAAATCTCAAAACGTCACCTTCGCAATATTTATAAGCTCTTTTCTACTAAGTCTTGCACCAGAGTTAAAAATTCACTAATTCTGGTTTCACTTTCTTCCATTACCTGTGACTGCACTTGAACTATTTTATGGTCAAAAGTCCAAAAATATACAGTGTGATGAAAGAGGGAGATAAATAAAAAGGGGGAAAGCAAAAGCACCGTTTTCTGTGGCGCGTAAAATGGCTACAATCTATAGTTTGTCGCTGTCTTCGGCAGTGTTTACTCCAGTTGGACAGTGTTTCACTCTTGCTTCCTTTCATCTGCCAAGCTGACTGCATGGGGCCAAGTCAGATTTCCTTTTCTCTCCCTCAAAAAGCTCAGTCTTTGCTTCCTTCTTTGACTTCAGGGAAGGAGCCCCTTTTGCATCTCAGATTGGCCTTCCCCCTCTTCCTCATAATCTGCCCTCTGCTTGCCTGTCCATCTCATACTTCTGTGGTGCCTTCCAGGTGGGGGGCGACGCTTTTGCAACTTCTCAGGGAGACCATGTTCTCCTCTGCCTTGTTGAGCTCCGATGCAGCTGCTCCTTCCAGTGGGGTTCCCTGTTCCCCAAACTCTCTCCCTTATCTGGCTCTAGTCCTCACAGAAACCCTTCCTAGTCTAAGGAGTTGAGATAAAGTGTCTTGCTCCTGGGCTCGCCTGCTACTGCCATAGTGGACCGCGGTTAGCCGTGCCTGGGCACGAGCGTGCCCCTGTGAGTGGGCGTGAGTTGTCACCTTTCTCTCCGAGCCCTGGATCTTTCTCATAAAAGACTTTCAATAATGTCAATAGGTGAGTGATGGTGAGTGAGAGCGCGCAAACATGCTTAGTTCTTATTCACCCCGTAAAATCTGTGCCACTCCCCCAAACCATAACTCTGTTTCTTCCCTCCTCCAATGGCTGGACGCCCCCTCCCCAAGCCTGACTCTGTCTTGCTGAATTCTCTTGCTAAGGTCAGTGGCGCCCACCTCTCCGCACCTGCAGGTCCCGCGTGCTTTGGCCACGCCCACTTCCCTTGGTCACGCCTCTCTCTTGGAGGTGTGGCCACTTTGCAGCTTCCAGTTACTCCTGGCCTCTTGAGCCCACTCTTAGCAGCTCCTTTTGCCTGTCCGTCTCCTATTGTGTTTCCGTGGGACTGTTCATCCAGCCTGCGAGCTCTCCCCGAATATCCACGCCCAGCGCTTGCGATGTCCTCTCTGGGCGCCCACCTCCTCTCTGCCGCTCCGTCCTTCCTCGTCTAGGACTTCCCTAATCCGCCATGCCTGCTCATTACTATTCCAGTCACCCTGAAGGAAACATTCCTAGAACAGAACTCATGACCCCCCCTCCCCCCCCACACACTTGATCCTTTGCTCTCTGACAACCCACTCTCAGTTCATATACACCCTCACCCTTGTATCCTGGGGGGAGTTACGTTTGTGTCACCTGCGCTTTATATCATTGTCATCATCGATTGCTTTTCCTTGATTCCAAACATCCATTGCCAAATCCTGTTGCTTCTCCTTTAAATTTCCTTATTTTCCTCTTTATCATCTTCCCTACTCCTTAAAAGCATTTCATGAAAAGAAAAGCATGTGGGAAATATCTCCCAGATTTGTCTCCTTAACACACACTAGGGTACCCCCTACCGAGGGGATGCTCAGATCCCTCAGAGGCATGTGTCAAGTAGGACCTTTACCTGTTTTCACCTTGGTATGCAAAACCCCCCAAATCTAGTCCCCACCCATCTCTACTCCTGCGTCTCTGGTCTCTCAGCCCCACTAGATACAGTTAAGCCTTGAAAACACTTCCTTCCTTCCTATTTTGAGGACTGCTTTCTCATTAGATGCCTTTTCATGCCCTCCACTGCCTATGTCACCCCCTCACCCCTGGGAACCCGGTAGCATTTACCTGGATCTGATGTCTATGTGCCTTGTGCTGTTGTCATCACCCCTAACATCATAACATCATTTTGAGGGTATTTTTTATGGGTTGAACACTGTTTTAATCACTTTTGCTCTATTTTGTTGTTTAATGTTCCATGAACTTAGTGAAGTATGCTAGTTTTGAAAGTAATTAGCTTGCTGACGGTCCCAGAATTAGCGACCAATTTTCTAATCCAGTGTGAGTACCTCGACAGCCTGCCACCACACATTCTGAATAAAGGGCCAGCCTGGCTTTCTTGTCAGTTCTGCAGCCCTTGCCAGATTACTTAACTTTTGTGCCTGTAATTTCTGCAATTACAAAATGAAAATGATAATTTGAGTTTCTTCACCCCAACAAGTAAGTTATCTAGCACCCAGTAAGTTCTCAATAACCTTGTCTGTCATTGTCTACCCTGGCTGACCCGAGTTCATTCCCTGAGTTCATTCCCTTGCCCTCGGCTTCAGCCACTTGAGTGCTTTTGTAATCTCTCCTCCCAGAATGATCAGGAGCTCCTCAACGGCTTATGTTCTTCCTCTCTCTGGATGGGCTCTAGTGTCCAGGGCAGTGGTTTGCAGGGAACAAGTAGTCATTAAAAACTTGCACTGAATTCACTGAATGTCCCCATTTTTTGAGATAAGGTTAAAACCCCAGGGCTGGAATTATAAAACGACTTTGGTTACACTTGTTACCCACATGTGTCTGCCAAACTGAGAGTAAATATAATGGGAAGTGAGCACTTTCTTCTTGTGAATATGAACATTAAGAAGACACCTGTTCAAGGCAGTAAATAAAACATGTAATGGAGACAATAGCAGCTTCCGTAAATCCCCATCAGGCAGTCTGGTTCAAGTCTCCCCAGATTTTTCCTCCTCTGTTAAATAGAAATAACAGTCTACATAATATCTCCTGATAACAGTACAATGTAAAAAAACAAACACAAAATTTATAGTTATTTTTAAAACCTTTAAAACCTTCAATTTCATGGGGAAAGCACATTTATTTTATTTTGGGTAACAGCTTTATTGAGTTATAATTCATATACCCTACAACTCACCCATTAAAAATATGTAATACAATGGTTTTTACTGTATCCACGGAAATTCATGACCATCACCACAATCAATTTTATTTTTACCAATTCCAGAAGAGCCCCTGCATCCCTTAGCTATTTCCTCCCAACTTCTCCATTTCCTTCAAGCACTAGCCAGTGTTCTGTCTGTATGAGCTAACCTTCTCTGGACATTAAATGGAAATGAAGTCAAGTATTTTAAGTCCCTAGCTTCCTTCCATGTTTTCAAGGTTCATCCCTGTTGTAGCAGGTGGTAGCCCTTCATTCATTTTCACTACATTTATATGCCACATTTTGTTTATCCAGTTACTGGTTGAGGGACCTTTAGGGTTGTTTTAGCTTTGGGGCTGTTATGAATAATTATCATGGTTATGGAAATTTCTGTACAAGTTTTTGTGTGTTCATTTTCTTTCTTGGGTGTGAGTGTGTTTGTGTGTTTCATCTGCTCTTTTGGGATATGGTGCGTGTCCCATACAAGTCACACATTTAAAGTACAACCTGAGCGGGTGGGATTACTGTCTTCATGGATATTGGTCACCAACACCACAGTCAATTTAAGGACATCTTCATCACCCTCAAAAAAGAATGCTGGGCCCTTTAACCATCATGCCTCTGCCTCCTGGTGACCCCCAGCCTTCAGCAACCACTAATCTTTCTCTCTATAGGTTTGCCTAATCAGGACATTGCCTGTAAATGGAGGGAAAGTGTGTTTTTGAAAGATATATTTGTTATATCTCTGCTACACTAGAACTTTGCATCTACTTCTTGTCTCCAGCCTCTTAAAAATGCTTAAGCCATAATTCTCCTTTTATTCAGTTCTTTCCTACCTAGAAACCCCCCCCCCCCCCCACCTCAACAAGCTCTTCCTTGGGCCCTGGGCTTGAGAGGGCCTTAGGCTTCCTCTTTCTGTGAACCTCTGGGGTAGGGCCAGGGTCTCTGGTCACGTGGCTTCTCCTGCCTGACAAGTCTGGGACTCTCTCCGCTCATTCTTATTCAGAGAAGTGAGCTCTGGAAATCCACATGCAGTGTGATTATCACCCTGCCTTCAGAACAGACCAGATTCGGGGAGAATTGCTGATGAGGTCTGTGCGTTTGCTGGGAAATCCAGGTCAAGCCATGTCCCCTGGAGCTGAGACGAATGCATCCTGTTTCCACATCCTGTTTGTGTCAGGGCTGTGCGGCAGGGAGGGGAACGTCAGGCTTTTCCCATGGGGAGTGAGGAAGGCATGGGGAGGCCTGTCCTGCAGAACAGTGGTCCAGTTGCTTGTGCCCCACCCTCCCGGTGCCGCCTCCGTCCTCCCAGGAAAGGCAGGTGGCCACCTGTGCCTGTTAGAGCCGAACCTTGGACATAACCAGTAGCCAGGTGGGCACCGCTGTCTGGTCCTTGCTGGGAAGCACAGGGCCACTAGCAAGTTTAGGTTTCAGAAAATAAATGGGAAACAGGGAGTGCCAGGCCTCTATATACATATACAGATACAGATGCATGGTGGATTCCACTGCTTTAGTCTACTTCCCAGGAGCCATCTGCCAGGGTTGTGCACCCAAGGGCAAGGTCACTGTCCAGGGGGCTGGAGCCACGGTGTGTCCCCCCTTTTGTGATCACCTGCAT
This sequence comes from Scalopus aquaticus, assembly GCA_004024925.1. NCBI lineage: Eukaryota > Metazoa > Chordata > Mammalia > Eulipotyphla > Talpidae > Scalopus > Scalopus aquaticus. The sequence goes on from PVIJ01006646.1 coordinate 38,099, forward strand.
CACCTCTGAGGGTTCAGCTCTCAGTGACACGGCGATGAGTGAAGCAGGTGTCCCCCCCATGTCGTCCAGCTCTGCCCTCTCTCATCTTCTCACCGGGTCCCAGGCTCACGCTGCCTGCGCTGGCCAGGTTTTGGGGGACTCGAAGCCCCTGCAGCTGTGCTGTCACTGGGCCCTGGTGGCTCGTTGAGGGGCTTAAATCTCTAAGTCTCAGGTTCCTAATGGATGAACGATGCACTCTAAAAGCTCCCCGAGGTGTTTGGGAAATATCCCACACTTGCCTGGCATAATGGGTGCCCCCCTCGTCTCTCCCCACCCTCTATCAAGTCAGGGACCACCTATGACCATGGCAGTGTCTGCAGTGTTCACCCCCAGTCTCTGTAGATGGTGCCATCCAGAGGGCTCCTCAATGGCCACGGTCACTTCAAATTCCCAGATGACCCTCACTCGCTTTTCGATAGGGGATGGCAACCATTTTTCTTAGAGCGGGCGAGGGTGAACGCACTGAAGGACTTGTTTGTGCGGGCGGGCCTGTGTCTGCACATGTGTGTGTTCCATCGAGAGGCATAGTTGAGGGGCCCAACATTCCAGAATGCTGGGACTCGGGTAGGAGCAGCTGTGCCAGAATTCTCTGTCTCAGCTGTTCTCCACTGCAAACTGTGTTGCCCTTAATTTGTCTGGTGAGTGAGCGTCCAGCTGACCCATCCACGCTCTGAGTCCCAGGCCTTGGGCCAGCCCTTCCCGGAGGCTGCCACGTGCCATTGCCAGGAGGTGTGGAGTGTGTGAAGGTGGCTGCTATTTACTCTCGCTCCCACGGGGGGGGGGGGGGGGTGGACAGAGGTGGCCGGCAGTAAATAAGTCACATTCCTATCCTGGCAGGAATAAGGGAGGATGCTTCTCTATGACTTATAGGTAGAACTCTCCCTACTAGAGCAATAGTATCAGTGGTAGTTTACAGGTAAAGGAAACTAAGGTTTAGAAAGACGGGATGACTTGCCAAGCTCACATCGTGCGAGGCCGAGATGGGATCCAGTCCAAGGTCAGGCTCTCCAGCCTCTACCCCCAGGACAATAAAAAGACTGAAGCACACAGGAAAGGTCAGGGATGGGCTAGGCACCAATGAGGCTTCGTTTAGTAAACATTTTCCAGGCTTTTGCTCTATAGACAAATGTGTTAGGCCCTCGGGAAAACAGCTGTTCTCCTACAACCCCAAGAAGACGCGACAAAAGGGTTATAATACCCTGTGAATCTGATGCAGCGGAAATGCAGGCGGCCGGCCGCCCCCAGAGGACAGGAGCACATAAATGTGGTGTCAGTTTTCTTCTCTGTTGAAAAGTAGACATGAAAATACCATCATCGCAGGGTTCAGCCAGCAGGATCGCCTGTGGGCAGGAAAGAGGAGCAAACTGCCACCCACAAGGACAGCCTGAACCCATATCATCTCTTCCCACCTCCCAGCACAGCCCCGACTTGGACAGCACAGGGTGGCTGCAGGAGGAGCTCCTTCCCGGGAACTAAACCAGTCTCGGGAATGTGAGGCTGCGGGCTCAGCTGCTGGCCTGTGCCACCCAGGGACACGCGATGACATGTGTCAGCCATGACAGGGCCATAGGCCCTGCGCTGACTTTGAAGCGTGGAGCGCAAGCGGCGGCTCTGGATCTTCTGCATTCACAGGAAATGCCGGAACTGGCAGGGAAGGGCATTCTGGAAAATAACCAGCTGAACTGAGCTGAGCTGATAGGGTCCACATCCAAGCAGGTTCCCAGAGCAGGGAGCATGGGAGGGATGATGAGGGTGGGAACACCTTGAGGTGGAAAGGGAGCAGAAGGGAATCCAGCAGAAGCCAGGGTGTGGGCACCCAGGTAGATCCTGGGGGTTGCCGGCGGTTGTGTCAGTGCAGCTGGGGGCAGGCTAGGGGAGGGTTTCAGGCAGGCAGGGAGTGCCTGGTGGTGGCCTGTGTGTATAGAAGGACCTTGTCACTGTGTGGAGGTGGCACTGGGTGCCCCCAGGAGGTGGGGAGACCCTGGGGGAGAAAAGGTCTGGAAGGTTTGCACAGCTTTCCCTCCTGCTTTCACTTGGGGCGTCTTTCATCCACTGGTGAAGTCCTTCCTCAGAACCCCATTGGGTGTCTCCTGAGGGCCAGTGGCCAGAGACGGGAACGCGGTGTCCAGACCCCATTCTGCCCCCCGACCCTTATTTAAAAGCTTTATCCAAATTAAACCTTCCCATCAGGGTAACACTGAGAAAATGTAGCCTCCTGCTTTTATACTACAGTCTGCTCATTTCTTCTTGTCATCCTACTCACTCTAGTTTGGGGGTGCTGGTGTAGAAGGATGTGAGGAAGCAACGGGGAACAAAAGACCTGGTTTAAACCAGGGGTTCCATGAGTACCCACACATTGGAGGTAGCCAGGAAGTTGTGAGAGCACAGCCCCTCAGCTGCTCAGCCTTGTGACGTGGGTTCTCCAGACATGGCGCTGCACAGCCTGGCACACGATTCCCAAGGGGTGCCTGAGCCCCAGCTTGGCATTATGAAGTGCTGTCAGAACGGGTTTCTTGTCAGTCGGCCTGATAACTCACACCTCTGCCCCCACAAGGACCCGAGTGCTGGCAGATCCTTCATCCTCATGGTAACCCCGGCTGCTTCCTGGAGTCGGATCCTCCCCAGAAGATGCATCACTTTGGGTATAGCCACACAATCAGAAAGGAAGGATGTGGAGTGACCGGAGGGCAGAGTGAGAGCAGCGGCAGAGCCACGAGGTGCAGGGAGGACGTCACACGTGGGCGGGTGCAGTTGTGGAGGTGACAGAGGAGACGCGTGGGAATCTAAAGGTGAAATCTGAGAGGGCAGGAATGCCCAAGTTCTCACGTCCCATTGTGTTTGGAACAAAAAATTCCATAACAACTGTTTTCAACAAAAAATAACATCAAAATCAAACTGCATCTGAAGGAAGTTAAAAATGAAAATATATGAGGAAGGCCAAGTGGCCATGGCAGTGGTCACCGTGGAAAGGTCCCAGGTCCTTTGTGCTGCCCGCCTGGAGAAGTAGGACAGGCAGGCGGCTCCCACAGTCCTGTCCGGGAGGGGGCAGGTAGCTGAGCCCCTGCCATGCGACCCAGAGGCGAAGGGAGGCCCTCCATGCAGCCTCTCCGGCTTTGACCTTCAGAGGTGCCTTCACGGAAGGGCAGACAGGCAGGCGGCCCTCAGCCTCCCAGTCCCTTCCCAGCCCCTGTGTGTCCAGACGGCACAGCGGCCAGTGTGGGCAGCATGGCTTGGGCAACGGTAAATGGGAACCGCTGTTTGTTTCCACTGAGAAAGTTCTGACCCGTTTCCGGAGCTGTCGCCATGGAAACAGATGGAGGCTCTCACTGAATGGAGCCTCTTTTTCTCCCATCTCTCCTCTCCTTTTCCCCACCCTGTAGCTGCGGCTGGTAGGACTGCTCTTTCCCTGCAGGTTCATGCAAATTTGATCAAAACTCCAAAGGCCCATGGTGTTCTTCCCCACACCTGCCTCCCTGGGATAAAGGACCTGGACCAGTGAGAGTGCCAGGTCATTTCCACACCCTCTGTGAGCTGGTCCAGCATCACGCGGACTGATAGCCAAAGGAACCTGCTCACACCCCAGCGAACCTGGCCACATTTCCTAGCAGAGAATTCTTTCTTGAACTCTGTTTATTACACATACACCGGACTGCTTAAGAGGAAATCAGCGGTAGGAATCATTTTATTCCATGTACAGAATAAATAGCACCATTTAAAAAATGTAAGCCAAGCTACTTATAATTTTCCCCCTCATTTTATATAAAAACTGGCTTTTGTGCTACCGCTCTGTTTTATTTTGCTTTCTACAAGCATGTAGTAACTCTTCTTCTGTAAAATTTAAAATTCACATTGAGACCATCAAGTGGAGATGTTAGTTTTCACTGGTTACACCCAACCCAGAATGAACAGAAGTTCCAGATTTTCTCTTTATTTCTAATTTGTGTGTCTGTTGAGGAAACAGCAAAATTCAGAGTTATCCTGCGATTGCCAACACCAGGGCCCGAGTGGCACCGTCAAACTGCTGGCCATCACAGAACCTGCTCCCTGCCTCATCCTCGGCCCTCAGCAGCTTGGCCCGACTCTACCTGGGCTCCACACATGTGTGAGGGGCAGAACCTTGGCTGCGTGTCAGCAGTTTCGAGTGTAATGCCAGCTCCGCGGCTTACAACTGGACAGGTCACTCACACAGACTTCTGTGTGATGCACTGGACCTTGTCAGGGTCTCTGTGAGGCTCAGATGCGATGAGATCCTCGTGGCTGCGTGGTAAACCCTGCCCAACGCATTCCAGAAAGCTGGTCATTTTCCACAATCACCGAATCGGTTTGGCTGCTATTCAGTTGCATGTAACTGAAACAGAGGTGAATGGAGGCATATTTTTCCTATAGAGCCAGGAGCCTCAGGGGCTGATGTCCCAAGTCTGGTACAGCTGCTCAAGACGACGGCTGCCTCTCCTCCCCCACCGTGGCGGTAGCTTTCTTCCTTAAGATAATGACAGCTATGGGGCCTCTGGCCCGTGTTCGTGTTTCAGGTGGTACAAGGCCAAAGGGAAAAGGGTAAAAGGCAAAAGGCATGTGAAAATCGAGGTGGTCCCGTGTGTCATGAAAGGGCCAGTGACCCCAGAGGGTCCCCCTATGGTTTCTTGGTCAGGTGCTGACACCTGGCCTCCGAGAGATGCAAAGGAGTGGGGGGGGGTGGGGTTGCATGTTTTCACTGGGTGCGTTTGCCACCCGAACAGAAGCAGGGTTCTCCTAGTAAGAAAGGCGATGAGAATGGAGATGGAAATGCAGGTAACTGACCTTGCCTGCTCTAACCATTTGCTCCACCGTCCCTATCTTGCCATGCATCCATATAATCTAGTTACACTGCGAACTCCTGGGGGAGGCGGGGGATGGCCTTTGCTGTGTGCATGTCCCTTGTGGAGCTGCACAGACCTCATCGTGTTCACTAGACGACAGGCATCAAACACAAGCCACCGATGGTAGTTTTTTTATGATGCTGGTCAATTACCGATACCTTTTTATATGAACTTGCAGTAAAAATATTAGTACACTAGTGTGCCATGGGGCTATTCTGAAAATTAGTGGCCAGACTGGAATGGGAAGGCGTTTGTAACTTCTCAGTGCTGTAACTTTATGGAATGTTATCTGCAGCAGTCTGACACGCAGTAAGTTTTTATCAATTTAGTTCAGACCCTCAAAAGGCCTCCAAGGAAGAATATCCTGGCCCAGATGGAGAGGAGAGTCCTACCAAGAGGTTTGGGGAGCCCGGGAGATGATGACTGGATGTCGTCCTAGATTGGGTTCTCTCTGTACACAGCCTGCATCCGTGGATGTGTCCAGCTCTTCACCCATATAGACCTGGCCTGGGTGCCACCAGGCCACAGGCCTCCATTGTGTGGAGTTGGCATCTCGGGCTGAAAACTCTTAAGCTGCTGCCAGTGTCCCATGTCATTAACTTTCGGTACAAGTTACCCGTTGGGGAATGAGAACACAAGTCTCTTTCAATGCATCTTTGTGGAGGATTTTCACATTCAGCAGAAGTGGAACCTGCCCTTGGCCTGGAGAGTTGGTTGGCCACCCCCGAGGTGCAGGGCACCAACGCCTCTGTGCAGAGAAGATACACAACACCTTCTAAGGACTGAGAGACTGGAGGGAGAGCCGGCTGAGGAAGTGGCCGGCCGCCGAGGCTGCTTGCTCTCTGCTGGGGCTGATTCATCTGTGCAGGCGTATTGTCAATCCCGTGCACAGCATAACACATGGAAATGTCTAGAAAACCTGCCTGGTAGGTCATGTTATCTCTGTTTTGGGAAGCAGGAAACTGAAGAGTCAGTGGAACTCAGTAGCTTGTCCAGAGTTACCGGTTAGTTAAGTGGTGGAGCTGACTTTGAACACGTGTGTTGGGTGCCCAAACCCACCAGTTACCCCGTGGGCTGGGCCACTTCAGCTTGGACCTCAGGAGGGCGATCTCAGTAACATGCTTGCTGTCTAGATACCAGTCATCTGCCCGCACATTTTTTTTATAGCATGTTCAGTTAATGGTGTTTGTGCTTTTAGTTTTAAGAAAAACATAGATTGCTTTTTTAAAGCGCAACTGAGAAGAGGAAGAACCTTTATGTCCATCTTAACAATTTCAAAGACATTAACGTTCAAAAAGAGAAAGGTTTGATTTGCAGCAGAAGAGATCATGTTTAGACACTAGAATGTCCATTTAATTAGCAGGGATTAAGGAGGATAACAAAAATGATCGTCATAGAAATAAAGTTGCCTCTCTAGGCAGACTGTATCTTTCTCAATTTTTCTAATATATTCCTCTTGTGACATCTTGTATGGGAGGACTAGGCTACCTAAAGTAATTCTGATGACAACTATGAACTAAAGATACTATAAAAGGGTGTGGGGCAGTTGAAAATGTCAAAACTTAAGACTGGAAATTTCAACTTTCCAAATGTCCTTTCTTCACTTTCCAGGTGTGAGAGTTTGCGTTGTGTGGTAAGAGATGCTTGCAGTCAGACTTAAGGTTCGATATTCTTGCTTTAAGACATATTCACACTAAGTAACCCTGAAAGACTTGCCATTTCTTTTGGAGAGTTAATGCTCCAGGATTGATGGACCCAAACCCTTTGTCGGGAGTGGTACCCATGTTGCAAAGCTGTTCAGCATTAACAATTTATTTAGTGCTGCTGTACACAATAAGCTAAATCGGTATAATAGGATTAGGCAAACAGGAATAAGATGATGCTGGGAAAATGGATAAAAAGCTATTGACATTCTCTTCAATTGCTGCATTTTCTTAATTCTAAGGCATGACTTGCTTATAAAATGGGCAGTGGAGAAGAGGAAGAGGAATTCCTCTGTGCTTCCAAATGTTTTGAGGGAAGCTAATGTTGGTTAGCACGATAAAAAGAAGGCACCCTGATGGTTTGGACTCTGCTGTAGTTGCACACAGCAGGTGTCATGTGCCCGTGCCTGCTGGGTGAGGGTGGCAGCGCCCTCCTCTGGGGAGCAGATTTACATGAGGTCATGTTTGTGGAGCTTCCCAAGGACCAAGCATCCTGCTAAGCAGTTTGCATTCAGCATCTCCTGTAATTCTCCTAACAGCCTGTGAGGGTGGGTGCTGTTTCCATCAACCCAACCTCATATTAGAAGGGCAGTGAGGCTGATCCTGGCAGTGAGGTCCCAAGGTACTGGCTCCCAAGGGAGTACTTTGTCCTGTCCCTGTGCCTTGGGTTTTGTCCTCTCTACGCCTGCCTTGATCATTTATGAAAGTGACCTGTAGCAAAAGCCAGAAAGGGCCTCCCTGGTGGAGCAGCGGTTGAGCACTGCGCTGTGGAGCTGTTGGCACGCAATGCGAGTTTGACGCCCGGCCGGGGAGAATCCCACATGGTGCCGCAGACCTCTCCTGCCTCGCCCGCTGCTCCCCTCAGCAGTGTATTTCTAATCTGCCTGTTCTGCTCCCCACTCTGTCTGTGGTGAACCCTCTTGCTGCCCCGCGCCTCTGGCCTGCACCCCATCTTGTATGTATAAATAAATAAATCTTTAAAAACAAAAACAAAAGCCAGAAAGTACAGGCCAGGGTTGAACTGAAATAAAAGAAAAGGCCTGGATGGGCCTAGTACTTTGACCAGAATGACAGGCTCCCACCACCATCATCACTGATCTTCAGTCTCTCGGGGGTTCTAGCAACACACCAGCTGCTTGGCACCAGAACTACATTCTGTCCCAGCCAGTGAGTGCGCAAGCGGACTTCCGTAACGTGGTATGAATCCAGGTGGGATTGGCCGGGAAGAAGCCTGTCTAGAATACAGCAAGAGGTGCACAGGGACATGGTTTAAGGAGGTGCTGCTTCCTGCACCCCAAATGACACCTCCTACACAAGACCCCAGATTCTGTCTCGTTTCACTGAGCCCTGGCCCAGTGACCAGGGAAAGAGTGACTTTTGAATTTTTATGACAGTAAGTAGTGTGAGGTAAATACTCTTTCATAATTACTTTTATTCAATACAGAGATTTGTCCCTATGATAAGAAGTAGCCTTGTTATCCAGAGGATAATAAGAAATATCAAATTAGGGAACTGCCGATTTTACACAGTGTGAGCTCTGACTGAAGGAATGAGAGAGGATGTCAGGTAGGATGAATATAAAGAAAAAGAAGTGGCCCCCACCCCTTAGCTCTCCCTCCACCCCCGGCGCTATGCAGACTCAGCAAGATGGCTCAGTCCTTTTCTGCATCTCCAGGAAAGTGCTACTGGCTTTAGGGATGGCCTTGGCCTGTCTGGGATGACACAGGAAGGAACCCAGACACTGCAGAAGCCCTGATCAAAATTCAGCAGGAAAGACACGGATGAAGAAATGGATTTCCGGAGACTCAAGATAAAGGAACCTTAAAAATCTTTCCAGTGTAGGTTTTCCAGCAATCTATAACACATGTTCCCGTCTTAGAAATTAGGGGAGGACAGTTTTTCCTATTTTTTTGGTTGGGTTATAATGAAGTTTCTGGATAATCCATCAGAATGAAAGCCTGAAGTGAGTTTTAGGAACCCCTTGATGCCTGGGAATTCACTCACTTTCCTGGAGTGCAGGCCAAGTGTGGAACAATGGGACAGAGTTGTCCTGTCTGGGGGGCCCCTTGGTCTATTTGTAAGTAACTAGACAGAAGAAGAAAAAAAGTTTGGCTCAAATTGTTTGCTTTCCTTTCCCTGGACAAGCAGACAAGAGGATGGGGCAGTAGCAATACAACCAGATCCTAAGAAGTGTTCCTGAGACACTTGGTTCTGAAAAACCCATGGAACATGTTCAGATCTGTGGCTGAAAACGTGCTCTATCTCCCCCTGTCCTGTCATACCAGAAATTTTCAAGGCCAGCGTGTAATATGAATTTCTCTTCTGTAAATGAGACACCGGATAGTGAAGTGGAGGAGGCTTTGCACCCCGTAGAGATAAGGCTTTTGACCTCACTGTGCCCTTAGCGAGTGAGCGTCCTATTCTGTGATGGAGCACGAGCAGAATGTTTTCCTGAAGAGGTGGGATTCTCTACAAATGTAAAGAATTCATTTGAACCTTTGTTCCCAGGTCTTAGCATCTCTGCTGTGAAGCAATAGACGTAATAGAAAAGAAAATAGAGCAATCTAGAATTTACCCTGCATGGCATTTGAGACAACAATCTATCTTGTGTAAAATCAATTTCCATGCTATTGTAGCCAGAAAAGGGCAAAACCTACACCCCTGGCTTTCCTTCTGCCCCAACCGCTCCTCCTAGCAAGTCCAATCCCCTGCTTCACCTTCTTTTCCTGGAACTTGGAGCCTCCCTAGACTCAGCCTTCACATAGCTTCTCTTGTCTTCTTGGTCTCCCAGCTTTAAGTAGACAAGTGACTTCCAAATTGTTATTTCTCCTCTGAACTTTGAACTAACATATCCAATTATCTCCTGAACACCTCCATGGAGATATTCCCCGTGCACTGAACTTAACACACAGGGGTGGAGCCTGCACTGGACCTGGCCAGGTGGGGAGTAGGGAGCGTGCCAGCTCCTCAGTCAGGTCTCTTGCTCAGCTGCAGGGAGGTCTCTGTAAATCCACCTGCACCCCCACCCCCTGCTTCTGTCCCCATCCTAGCTCCAAGGGAACAGAAGTCTTGTTTCCTTCTGTTCTGAGGGTGTCAAAGGAGACCAACTCATCTTGGGAGCTGAGTATTTGCATGAAAGAAAGCATGGATAAGCCAACAGTGGAAATGAAGGCCTAGAACAATTGACCGTAGAATTTGCTGAAGACTGAGGTGGGATGAAAAGAACTAGTCAAGCTGTAGAGACACTGTTCCTAAAATTGCTTCTGAATTTTCTTAAGTGAATTTGGCCTATAGGAGAGAATAAAGCACTTTTGAGGTCAAATAGTAGTATTGCTGAAATAGAAAAGGTACTTTGGAAGACTGAGTTCAAAGGCAAGGTTGAAAATCGGGTGATCATTAAATACTTAAACACAAAGGGTCAACATGTTAATTATGATTTCTTAGTCATCCAATCCACAATGAAGTTCCTGTCTTTTTTTTTTTTTTGCCCTGTTGACAATGACAGCAGTGGATGGGGGAGGCTCAGGACCTGCTTCCAGAACCTGCTTTCAGGCCTGCGGCGTCTGGCTGGAGAAGGATGTATTACCAGGAGGTCTCTTTGGAACTATCTTCTGAGCATTAATTTCTTCCACCAGGAGATCAGTAAATGACCCTTTCCACCTGCTGCCATCCAAATTTGGAATTTGGTTACATCATTGATTTTTGCTCCCGCTGGATGAATTTTATAATCAGTCTCAAGGAGAGAAGGAGATGGCATTTCGCATCGCTGCCCTGCCAGCCTGTTTGCAGGGACAATTCACTGCATCCAAATTAAACTTCATATGGTGTCACTTTTCCCCTTTGCAAATTGATGAGTTGGGGAGCCTCATGCTTATGAAACATTGGCTTGCTATTCTTTGGCCAGTCTCTATATTGTGAACTTGTGAAATTAAAAATATAAAATCCACACGCGTTCACAGCAAGATGAATAAAGAAACGACAGTGCCATCTGCTGGTGGCCCAGGGCAATGCAAGAGATGCTGGTAGACGCACCTCTTAAGTAACGAGCAAAAGTGCAAGCCTGAGAATAAGTTATCCAAAATGTGTGCTAATTTAAAGAAAGTAGATAAAAATAAAAAAATATATATAGTTAAAATGTATAGAGGACTAGGCAATTATATGTTGTGATAATTATGTATTAGTGGGTACTTCACTGTTTTCTGCCGTGTGGATTCTGGAGTATTTTTATGCAATTAGACATTCCTATTTGTCAGAAAGAATGAAAAATGGGCTGAAAAAATAGAAATGAACCTTTGAATTTTTTCTGGAGTAGAACTGTGACAATTTTGTATGTGTTGTATCTGATAGTGAAAGTCAGACCCAGGAAAGACAAGGGCCGGTGGTCGTCGGGGGAACCAGGTTGCATCCCTAGTCAATTTCCCACCTCCTCAGCTTCCGGCACCGCAACCGCAGTGTCCTATAAAAAGGAATTAGATTAAATGATGGGGAAAATACAATACAGTGTATCACTGTAAATCACAAAGGACCACAGAAAATTAATGTTTCTTTAGACTATTTCCTCATGGGAATGTTTCTTTTAGAAAAAGTAAATATTGTGTGCCTATTCCATTTATTATCTAGTTACGTAGTTCATCGTGAGTTAGGGATATTGGATAGATTTGGTCCTTAGCAATTAAGTGAAGATTTTCCTCATCCTTGGCGTGCACAAAAAGATAAATGTGATGCTTCCTTTGCTGCGTGCAGGCACCTGCAGGATGCGTGCTGACGTGCTGACGAATCAGGGCCGTCGAAGAAGGTTGGCTGATGACCTTGAGCTCAAAATGTAGCAGAGCAAAAATTAAAAAAAACAAAATTGAAGAATTCAAACCTCAGCTTAGATGTTATTTTTGAAGGATTTTCTACTTTAATTTCCAGTCAAGTAACCAACTCTAGTTGGCTGCCTGCTGCTCTTTCGCTTCAGTTGTATTTCTGTGGCCTTGAGGTTGGCTATGCCTCCTCTTCCTTCTCCTCTCTTTCCTCCCATTTCTCCTCTTCGTCCTCCTCTTCCACTTCTGCTTCTTTCTCCTTTTCCACTTCCTCTTCCTCCTCCTCATTTCCTCCCCCCTTTCCATTCTTCCTCTACTGTTACTTCTCCTTTGCACCCAGAACTTCTTGACTGTGTTTGTCCCTCCCTACATTGTGAGCCTGTTTCTTTATAACACCCCTGTCCCTTACTATCAGTAGTATTAGCATTGATAAGTATGACGATATAAACTAAATACATTTTTTGCGAATAAATTAAAATTCTGAATGGTTCTTCATAGACACCTTACAAGTATGTTTAGGTGTGCACGTTATGCGGATAGGACGGAGACCAGCACATTGTGAAAGCTAAATTCTGGCAGAATTTGATGGCAAGGTGGATTTGCCTGACATTTTCTGTGCCCACAGCCTAGTGGTGAGGGAAGAGAACTACTTCAAATCTAGCATTTGTCCTCAGCAGCCTAGATAGCTCCCCTCTTTGTGTTCTTAGCTCCTGCTCTGTCCCTCACTTACCATAGATTTTCCCACTAGTCCTGGTTCTTCTCTCAGACTTGGGGTGTGGGGTGTGTGCAGGGCCTGGCCTGCTGTTCTCTCACAGGGCTGCCTGCAGCCAGCTGGCACCCAAGCAACTGCGCAGAAGAGCGATGACTTCAAAATGTCGTGTGAGAGAGGAGGCCCCTTCTCCCTCTCTTTGGTCCCCTCACATTCTATAGACCCTTTTAACCTGACATGTAGGCAGAATACCCCAGTAGATAATGTGGGTATTTTGCTTCCCTTGCCCTGAGTTTCTCATGTAACTCAGATTTGGCCTCCAAATTCTGTCTTCCACACTTTCTCCCACCAATGGGACTTTTTCCAGGCACCTGCTCCTGCCTCCTCCTCCACATGAACTTGTAGGAACGATTGGGGTGTCAAGCCCCGGAGCTTCTGCCTCTGTTCTGACACAGATTCCTCTCCTGGCTTTCTTTGGCAGCTGGCCCTGGATTTGAACTTGCGGAGACTCCTGGACACCTAATGAAAGACTGTCCCCCAGCCTCCTTCTGTTTTAGAGAGCAACAGTGTTCGCTCTCCTGGTTCCGCAGCCCTCTCAAAGTTGGTGTCTGCCTGTGTATTTTCTGGAGACGCGCGCCATGAACTGGCGTGGGACTAGCGCGCGTCCCGAGGGCTTGTCTGTCTGTAGCCGTCACACCGGCTGCCAGGGCAGGGAAAGGTCAGCCAAACCTGAGTCCGGGCTTATATTGATTCACTTGGGCTCATTTTTGAAAACAAGGATTTATTGCATCTCTTGAAAATGAGGGGCTTGCATATAAAAATACAGATTTCTTTCCTCAACAAAAAATAATTTAGAAGCGCAGATATCTGGTTTGTCTTTGCACATCGGGTCTAGCAAGATGGCGGCGCACTTGGCAACCAGCAGGAACCAGCGGCCACCACCTGCTGCCCCCTCAGTGTGGGGCCTCGATCTCCTGCTATTAGGGGCCTCCTTGACTTCCCCCAAGGTTGACCACACTGTTTGCTGGCTGGCCTGGGTGTCTTTGCGGTGCTGGTCTCTATTCTCTGATGATCTGCCTTCTTGCTGCCATTCACATGAGCGCCTTCTCCACGACAGGTGCTTTCCTTAATTCTTGGTCCAGGAAGGCGCCTCCACCATGATGTGAAGATCATCTCATTTTTTAAATGTGGGTCTTACCCGGAGTGAGCCTTTAATAAATGCTGACAAATGGCCCACAAGTGGGTTTCCAGAAGGGCAGCAGACGGCTGAAAAGGCCAGTGGTGAATATCTTATGAAGATCCCTCGGCTGTGCGTGGTGGCGAGGATTTGGTGTCACGCTCATTAGGCGGATGTTGGTTCTCACAGGAAGGAAAGGCTCCTGGTAATAGACTTGTTTTTCTTTTCTAGGAATCCTCTTCACAAGTCGAACTCAGAGGACGGCTCAGTGGGTCAGTACCACCTTCCTTGGTTTAATTATTTAGAATTAATTATTTCCTTGTATGACTTCCTAGAACACATACAGATGGTGAAAACACAAAACCGCAAAGAATCCTCCCAACCCAGAAATAAACACTCTTAAGATTTTGATGTATAATTTTCTTCTCTTTCTGTTTGTATTTGTGTGGCTTTCTTTAAAAAACAACAACAACAACAACCACCACCTAATTGAGATCATATTGTCCAGACTGTTTTATAATGTTTTCAACTGAATGTGATGGAGCTTTTTCCCACACAACTGAGTGTTCTTTACAGTAAGATGTTTATGTCTGCATGAGACCCCCTCATGTTCATGTGCCATAATTCAATCCTACAACCCTTTTTTGCTGGACATTTGGTTCCAATTTTTTCTCCCTCACAAAGAAATCATGAAATGATGCTTCTAATAAAATCCTCCAGCCTCCACCCAGTCACATCCAGAGTAAATCCTTCAGTTTGAAATTTTTGAATTAAAGATTATGCATAATTAAGGTGTTATAAATTTTATATCTCCTTGATTATAAAATACACCCTTGAACTCATAAAATCCTTTTGGCCTGGGTCCGAGGGAACCTGGCCAGGTAACTGAGTGGGCGCATGAGTGCTGGGGCCAGGACTACGAAACAATTACGACCTTGGGCTAGTTGCTTGCTGCTCTGAGCCGCCACCTTCCCATGCACTAAATGGGCTTGTTACAATTACTAAATGAGCGACTGCCTGGATAAAGTACCTGCCGAATAAGCATTCATTACTATCCTTTATTTATTAAGCTGCACCTCTCTGTCAGAAATGTTAAAACGGTAGCTTACTATTAAAGAAATATATCATATACCTGGATTGCCCAAGAGAAAGGTCACATGAGTAATTACCCTCCTGCTTTACCCTTTCCTGGCTGGTATTTGTAGAGGATTTGGCCCAAAGGCAGTGTACCGGTCAGACCTGCTTCAGGGTCCTAAGTGCAGAGAGAGGCGTGGCTGGCTAGTGCTGGTTCATTCCCAGGACTCCAGGCACTGTCAGAACTCAAATAAGGGCATCTTGTTTTGACAAATGATGCCCTTTCTAGCCTGGGTTCCCTGCAGACAGGGTTCCCACATGTCTGTTTCGGGCAGCATTGCCTGGCACTACCCGTCTAGACGGTGGAAACCAGCAGAACCTCCTCCGCTGCATCCCATTTCCAGTGGCCATGGAAGCAGCAGACACCAAAGGGTGGTGAGGCTGCGGCTCTGGGTGCGCTGCATCTACGTGACAGCAGATGTCACTGCCATGGTAGAGGATTCCAGGGCTCGGCTATCATTCCAGTTTGCTTCCTCACCCCCTTCTGTTTGCTTTCTAAGAGGCGTGTTACATGTTATTGATGCTCAAAACCCTACCAAATAGGACAAGTTCTAGCAATGCAGTTTGGTTGCCTTTGAACGTTACCTAGAGGAGTCTGGGAAGGATGGGAGTTGAGAGCTGGATCTGAGGTGGGGATTGGGGGCAGCACAGAGTCTGCTTTCCTCACCACTGTGCCTTAGGCTAGCTGTTGGTAGGCCACCACGGTGCCCAAATGCTAGGGAAGTGGGACTCATCCCCCTGCCAGGCCATAACTAGAACCAAGGATACCCCACACCCAAAGATGACCCCCCAGAACCAACTCTGATGGCCAGGATACTGCAACCATTCTGCTCTCTCGATTCAGTCTGGGATAACAGGCAAAATCGACGGTAGATCAACAAGAATAACAAAACAACAAACTTCCTACAGTTTGAAATAATTGTGGCTGAGACCAAAAGGGAAAATATACCGCAAGACGAGGCCAAATTAGATGCACTAGTTAAACAAACATCAATGTTAACATAGGCAGGCCTGCCTTGCCTGCCTTTTTGATGTTGCCGTATTTCCTATCTTCACCCAAGCACGGGTGTCTCGCTCCTAGGAAATTTGCATTTCTTTTAAACAACTATATAGGCATTTCCTGGTCTTTCACAAACTGAAAGAGAAAAATTGTCTTTTTGGGAAATCAAAGTATTCTTGCCAGCTTTGAAATTTTAAGGAAGAGGAGACTCCTTTTGTGATTAATGAATTTACTGCTTGTGCCTTTTCTTTTTTCAAGGAAAAGGAGATTGGAAGAAGAAAAATAAGTATTTCTGGCAGAACTTCCGAAAGAACCAGAAAGGCATAATGAGACAGACTTCAAAAGGTACTGTAACCCAGAGAGCGGACAGTCAGCCCTTTGAGCGCTGGCATCTCAGGAAAACAGTGCCACTGATCTCCCCGCTTGCTGCAGTCCGTTCGCACTCACTGACCATGGAACGTTCAGCTTTTCCCATGTTCCTGTGGTTCCTTTAAGACTTTACCCGTGTGTGTGTGTGTGTGTGTGTGTGTGTGTGTGTGTGTGTGTGTTTATGTTTTAAATCAAAGAAAACAAAATAGGAAGAGTTGGCAGGTCTATCTTTTGGTAGCTCTGACAAAGCGACATGCAATCTGCAGTTTCTTCTCCAGAAAGATCTTTTCTCTCTGAGATTTAACATGAACGGGTCTTGGCAATCGTTAGTTCGGGCCCCCCTGCAAGGCCACTTGGGACCTTTGCAGGCTTCTGAACTTCTGATGCTTTTCTGCGGCAGGGACGGTGCTGGGGCAGTTGCCTTGGAAACTGTCTAATGGTCTGACATCATGGGAATTTGCCGGCGCTGCTTTGTGAGGGGTCTTGCCTACTCCTGGTTGTGTCTTTTGTTGTTGTTTACATAGTAAGTAAATATGCCATCCCTGGGAGGCCCAGTTATATAGTTTATGCTTCCCTAGCATTCAGAGAAGGAATGGAAACAAAGCCACTTCCAGATTCCAGTTGGGCTGAATGAGGTTATCGTCACATGGAAGGTTTTCGTTTTTCCCCAGTGACACGACTTGTTTTGTCTTACAAAATCCCAGTGTCCAGCGCTGTTCAGATCGCTCGTCCGTTCTGCCTTCACGTGGACGCGAGGAAAGCAGACTGAACTGCAGCTGGGGTCCCCAGCACACCTGGGGCCTTGGCAACATTCAGGATGGTTATTTTTTCCAAGTTGTCCTGTTTTTAAGGACGTTATGCCTAAACATTTCCAGTTTTCCCTCCTGGGACACGCCCAGATCATCTGTGATTGGGAGTAAACCTTGGATTCTAACAAAGTCTTATTTAGAAAGAAAGAACGGGAGAAATCGAAAGGGGAGGGATAGAGCGAGGCCTCCGTAGGCCAGCTGATGTGGATATTTTTTTAAACCCTGCCAGCTCCCCACCCCAACTACCATCGGTGATGGCACAGATAGTCAAATGAATCAAACCCCAGACTTTTCTCCTCGCTCTGCACACTCGATTATTCTTCCTGTACAAGTAGATGAGCTGGCGAGAGGAACTTGAGTGGTGTTTCTGGACTGATTGATAGCAGAATGGAAATGAGAGAGGGAGACTGGGACATAAATGTGGAGGCAGGACCAATTCACAGGCCCGCAGTCTGCAGGAACACTCTTAGTCTGAGCTCACCTCTCCACCCAGGATAAATTAAGCTGCCACCCAGCAGCCTGATGGCACCATATATCGTAGGTAGGTGAGAGAAAGACAGGGCAGGAGAGGATAAGGGACCAGTGGGGCCTTTGCCCAGTGTGCCATTGCAGCCACTGTCCCGCTGTCCCACGAAGGCACACTAGCCACGTGGCTCATGCAGATTGGCCTCAACGGTGCCCTCTTTGCTATGCAGGGAGACACTGTCGCAGGAACCTGGGAGGGGCTCCCTTTCTCGCTGCAGTTCTGCCTGCTTTCAGCTTGGGGCTAAAGTTGGGTCCCCTCATGTGTTTCCGATAGTAAGACCTTGAGCTGTGTGCATGTGTAATACGCTCCTTCCCATGAGCCTCCAGTGTGTCACATCTGTGATTTTATTTACTTGCGCTTATACAGAGAAACAACTAGCCGCACAGGAAGTGCAGTTTGCCCGGGCTGTAGGTGTGGTGGGGCTGCCGACCCTGCGGCCTTACCTCTCTGCCCTGGCAAAGGTTCCCCTCACACTCCTGCAAGTGTTTTCTTCTTGCTCATGTTTCAAATGGAAGGAAACAGCGGGCGTTCGGCGGCGGTGGTCTTACACGCTCGTCCTCACTAGCTGGGCTTTCAGCACGTTCTCTCCTCCTGCTCTCAGTCTACCTCCAACACCTCCCCACTGGGCCTCCCTGGTGGCCCAGGGGTTAAGTCTTGGCTCTAACTGTGGCCTGAGTTTGCTCCCTGGCGGGGGAGCTGACCCACATGGCACAGCAGACCTTTCCTGCCTCATCCGCTGCTCCCCTCAGCAGTGTGTTTCAGTAGATCCACCTGTTCTGCTCCCCACTCTGTCTCTGGTGAATACCACAGCACCTCTGGCCTATACCCCAGTTCTTTTATGTAAAAAAAACAAAACCCCATCACGGACCCTCTACCGTGAAAGCTCTGGTCATTTGAAGGATTTTTTCTACAGAAACAGCCTTGTGTTCTTGGAGCCAGTGTCCCTCAGATGGGCTCGGTGGCTTCCTAAAGACTGGTGCGTTGCTGCTCCTGCTGCGCCTTCCAGAATGTGCAGTGTTCGGCTGTGCCCCGGAACCCACCCTTCACTTGCCCGAACTGGCAGCTCGCAAGATTGGCATTCTGTTTGGTCTTTCTGGTTTTCATTCACACTGTTCTATGTCTTCAATCTCTAGGAGAAGATGTGGGCTATGTTGCAAGTGAGATAACCATGAGCGACGAGGAACGGATTCAGCTGATGATGATGGTCAAGGAAAAGATGATCACCATTGAGGAAGCACTGGCCAGGGTAAGAGCGCAGATACCTGGTTTACGTTGGTGAGTTCTTGACCTCCTTATATTTGCATATGTTTGGGGCCTGCTATGGGCTCAGTGGTTATATCCCCTGCTCAGTTTATACATTAAATTCTAACGCCCGGTGGAGTGTTCTTTGGAGGTGGGGCCTTTGGGAGGTGGTTAGGTCATGAGGGTGGAACCCTCGTGAATGGGGCAAGTGACCTTATAAAAGAGGTTCCAGCTTCCCCACCCCTTTTGCCATGTGAGGACATAGCAAGAAGATGGCGTGTAGGGCCAGAAAGTGGATTCTCGCCAGGAAGTGGATTCTCACCAGACATAAATCTGCTATTTCCTTGACCTTGGACTTCTCAGCCTCTCTGACTGTGAGAAATAAATTTCTGTTGTTTAAAACAGAAATTCTCTGCTGTTCTATTACAGCAGCTAAAGTAGACGCGGATAGAGAACCACGAGTATAGGAATGGTGTGTAAAGTAGTGCTTCCATGGTCATTAGATATCCTGGTTACCAGATAAAGCACATATCGCATTCCATTTGCTTCATACAAGCATTCCACATTGGGAGATGCAACTTCCATATTCCATGAACACATGATTAAAGGAATGGCAGCAATTTTTGAGCTTTGCTCTTCAATGAGGAAAATGACTCTGATCACCATTGCAAAAGGCACACATCTGGTAAAAAGACAGATCAGAAGGTAATCAACGTTTCGAAATTGTTAAGTAAAACCAAAGGAAAATATACTACAAATATAAACATCCAGTTCTGTAAGGTGGCTTCACAAACTGAGCTTTAAATTATTTAAAGATGCTATACCTTAACATTTTGCTTGCTTTCATCCCTAAGTATATACTATAGTTTGTTTGACTCGGAATTAAATTAGGCATGAAAAGAACCCTCATTAACCTTTTCGGGACACTGTATTAGCATGTACTGTAGTGTAAAAGCAATTACTCTTTCCTCCTTTGCTGTCGCTTCAAAATCTGAATGATTCTTAGATATCTACTTTAAACAGTTGGTTTGGTACTATGTGGACATTAGGCGGATTTAGAAGTTAATGAAACCTTCACGTCATTAAGGAACCTTTGAATGAGTGGTGACTTTACCAATAAGTAAAATCTTGAGGTTCGACACCTGGGAACAGTGACAAAACACACTCAACTTAGTATATCTGCCTGTGGACCTCAGCTCTTCAGTTAAACCTGTTTCTGAGACAATGAATGCTAAAAGCACTCCAGGGGAGTGGGAGTTGGGACTGGCCTTGGCAGGAGACCTGAGGGCCGGGGCCACCTCCTGGCACCCATTGGCCAGCTTCTCATGTTCTGTCGATTCAGAGGAGCATGTGTCTCCAGTGGACCCACATGGTGCAGGGGCAGCCGTGGAGGAAGTGGCCGGTGCCACCTCCTGTCCATGTTGCTGATCACCTGGGCCTAACTTTTCTACCATACCTTCAGCCACCCAGCCCATCTGCATGGGAGCCAACGGGAGACTCTTGGCTCCATTTCCGCTCCTTGAACCTGCCATATCTTCTGGAAGAATCCAATGGGATTCCTAGAAAATGCATTTGACAAATCTGGACACTTGTTTAGTTTTTCAATGGTGGACAAGACGTTTACTCGCTTTCGGGAGGGTGATATGGCTGCCCTGTTTTTTAATGGTGGAAATGAGGTTCTGAGAGCAGATGTCTACAGTCCTCTGACAGCCTCTTGGTGTGTGATTGTGCTTCACCCACTTTCTTGGAGTAAAAGAAAAAGGTTAAAAAGTGACCTTGACATTGCCCTCTTTAGGTAGCGCGCCTCTGTAACTAAAAAACGTAACAAAAGAATACTTTCAAAGTTAACAAAAAGCAGGTGCTTGAATCACCTTCTGAGCCCCTAATTTTAACAGTTAGCCATCATTTCACAGTCAGGAAATCAGAAGTCAGGTCTGTGAGAAGATGGCACAGCTGTATGCATGTTTGGGTGGAGGTTTTAGCCACGCAGCCTGGCTGTTTCCATGTTTGCCACCTTTGTTGAGCTTCAAACAAAGAACAGAGCTGATCAGAGATCACAAGTATTTTTTGTCAAGCAGCCCCGTAACACAGATGTAGGAAAATGCTGAAGACCTTCTCTGGACTTGGAGTCTACAACCAAAGACCGGCGTCCTTAGACAGAGGATGGAGAGGAAGAGAGCCATCCATCCGAAACAACCCGTGCCTCAATGGTCAGAATCAAAACCCTCTAAGAGAAATGTATGAGCATGAAACAGTCTGTGGGGAGGATGTGCCTCCTTTCACTTGTGATCTGAATGTGTGGAAGAGATCTTCAGCAGTAGACTTCCTCTGCAACGACAGCTGTGTCCCTTCCTCTGTCATTCCAGAAGGCAGATGCTTGAGGAGCATCCGGAGAAGTTTGTCTGGATGCCCCTTTGGATATAGCCTCCAGCACCTCCTTGTATTGGGGACACTTTTACCTGTGTTCTGAGACAGTTCGGCTCAGTGTGCTTTGTTTATGCGAGTTGGATTGATGGATATTTTCTTCTCTGTGAAGTGTACAGCCATGACATACGCTCTCAGAAACCCAGCTATCAATGCAGAGATCAAAATGGAAAAGGCTTAGAGGAATTGACATGTCAAACAGCACTGCAAGCTTCAAAAGCATTTAAAGAGAATAAAATTGAAGGAAAAACTGTGTTTCTTTTTCTGAGCATGTAATCAAAAAACAGCTCTGTTTATGATTTTTATATTTTATTAAGAAAGTAGTTCCATTAAATCTCAGAGCCTTTCTAACATTTTCTGATAGTTTTTTGGTTTTGTTTTTTTTTTGATGCGTACTTACTACATGTGCTTTAAGGAAGTTGAGCTCATTAGAAAAGAAAATCTAGGTAATTGGTATATTATTAGCACAATTTCTACCTACTAATTTTAAGAGCCTACACATCTCTTCACAAGAAAGTTTAGGATGTTCAAATTTTGAACAAGTCCTGCAAGATAAAGAGGTACTTGGAAACCACAAGTTATTAACCTACCAGGGTAATTTTTATGGTGTGTGGGTAAGGACAGAGGGTAGAGTCTACACTCACATTGAAAGCATTCCATCAAACACAGACTATTCTTTTGGTGGGATGCTGTTCAACCGTGGTGGAGGAAAATGTCCTTTGACATTTTAACAAGAAGCGCTGTCTATAGAGAATCCATAGAAATCTATAATCATGGTTCCTGAATATAAAAATAATATAATTATTAATACAAAAGACTTCCCATGTAACGTGTTCTAATTACTAAATACTACATGTATACATATGATACATATGTTTGTGACTACACAAATTATATCCGTGAAAGTCCAAAATAAACTCATTAGGGGGTTTAAAAAAAAAGACTTGATGTTTGTCCTTGACATGACTGATGTTTTGGCCCTCTGAATTTTTCTTTTTTTTTTTTAATTTTTTTTAAAAGATTTATTTATTTATACATACAAGCTGGGGTACAGGCCAGAGGCGTGGGGCGGCGAGAGGGTTCACCAGAGACAGAGTGGAGAGCAGAACAGGCAGATCAGAAATACACTGCTGAGGGGAGCAGTGGGCGAGGCAGGAGAGGTCTGCCGCACCATGTGGGATTCTCCCCAGCCCGGCGTCGAACTCGCGTCACCGCTGCCGACAGCTCCACAGCGCAGTGCTCAACCACTGCGCCACCGGGGAGGCCCTTCTCTGAATTTTTCTTAATTCCACTTCTGTTACATCAAGTTTTCAAGAAGCAGAACCTGAGACAGGGATTCTTGTGCACATTTTATTTAAGAAAAGCTTTCAGGAGAAACCCCTGAGTGAACGAGGAAAGCAGGAGAAATAGAAGAAGAAGCTGGACAGAGATGTGATGTTAGAGAATCTAGCCTCAGCATGATCCCATAGGAATGGAAATTTCTGGAAGGTGAATTGTATTGTGGGTTTGTCCTGCCAGAGAAGAAGAGGCTGAAAGCTGATGGGAAGGAGAGGAGGCAGCTTATATCAACTATAAATAGTTCTCTAGGGCTGGGTCTAGGCGTGAGCCCATAGCTACAGGAACTGAGGAAGGTTTGTAAAGGAAGCCAGGGCATCTGGTATAACAGATTATACACCGGGAATAAATATATAGATATATATCTATATATTTAAATATATAGATATATATCTATATATTTTATATATATATTTGAATTATTGTCCTGTAGTAGTTCTTGTACATCAATTCCAGAGTGCTGGACAACTAGAGGGGCTCAGAGAGAGATTGCATAAGAGAGCAACAAAGTACTTGTGGGTTTTTAAAAATAGGCTCCATAGGGTGAAATTGGAAAGGATTTGTCTCAGAGAAAAAAGAAAAGTACTTATTCACTGTCTCCAAGTACGTGGAGGATTATTACACAGTACATTTTCAGGATATACTGAGGACCACTGTTTTATTTTGTTTTGATCTCTGCTGAGGATATAATAGAAGGAAATGAATTAAAATTGCAGCTGGAGGGGATTTAGATTAGATATGAATGTTCTTTACAATAAGCACTCTTAGAAATGGGAACATTTTAGAAACTCGCTCTCTAAAGGTCTTGAAGACTGATTAACATTAAGCAACTAAAGATGGCCAGTCCTCAAAGAATCGTATCAACTATAAGAAAACTGAGTCTGGGGAACACAGGATGTGAGGAAGTATTTTTATCTCGGACAGGCAGACAGATTGGACACACATGCTCTTTAAATTGTCATTTTAAAATTTCATTATTACATGAGTAAAATAAATTATTTTAAGCAAAAATCTATAAATTTTCTTTAAAATGTAAGTTCTTAAGTGAAATCACCAATTATCTTCCCTTCATGAAATAATATTTAAGTCAAAACTTCTTTGGGAGCAGAGTGAAATATAAAAATATAGTTAAATAAATCATAGCCAGATGATGTTTTCCACTGTAAAATACATTTTAAACATTTTTAGAGATTCTATTTTATAACCAAAACATAACGTTTTGAAATTAGGAAATCAAAACCAAAGTAAATATAGATAGAACACAGATTTGAATCTGTATCAGAAGAAGCACAAAAATACTTTTTATGCTGCCACTTTTCTTACTCTACAACTTATATACATCACTATGCAAGCTGAAAGTGTGTAATATAATGGTTGAGTAATATTGTGAAATAATTATTGCAGTGAGTTTTGTTGGTGTCTTTTCACATAAACACAATGAAAAGCAGAAGCAAAATAAGAACAGTTTTGGGACCTCCCTGGTGGCACAGGGGGTTAAATCTCAGCACTATGAAGCTATCTCCAGTCACCCAGCCAGGGAGCTGACCCACGTGAAACAGCAGACCTCTTACCCGTTGCTCCCCTCAGCAGTGTATTTCAGAATATCCAGCTGTTCTGCTCCCCACTCTGTCTCTGGGGAATCCTCTCACCCACCTTACCCCCCACACCTCTGGCCTACACCCCGGCTCTTGTGTACATAAATAAATAAATCTTAAAAAAAAATGAACAATTTTTTCCCTAGATAACTCACAGCAACGCTGACTAGGTTTCATGTGGACCATTATCTCCCTAGCACTTATTTATCTTAAAGCTAACTTTGTACTTTTAACTCCCTTCCTCCAATTCCCCTCCTCTACTCCTCACCGCCACTAACCTGATCTCTTTGTTGGATTCCACACGTAGATGAACTCAAACATGTTTGTCTTTCTCTGTCTGACTTATTTCACTTAGCATCATCAAGGTCCACTCACGTCGTGGCACATGACAGGATTTCCTTGTTTGCTGTGTTTTCCCTCCTTCTACCATGTCTTTATCCACTCTGTGTTGATGGATGTTTCCATGTCACGGTGTGGTGAATAATGCTGCTGTGAACATGGATCACATGTGTTCTCAGGTCCCCAAATTAATTGATGAAAATGGACAGGTAGCAGAAAAGTGGTAAGCTGGCTGGGAAGATGTTTTATTTTCATTAGAAATGAAGCCTATTTAGTGGATTCTAAGAGTTGAGGCTAAGAGTGAGTTTAAAAGCAAAGCAGAGTCCTCAAGAAAACCAATGATAACCCCATTTCCCACCAGTGGCTGTTCTCATCTTACAGGGAGAATGTAGCATTAGATACCAATCTGTCTCGAAGGAAAGAAGAGTCTATACAGAACGTGCATGTGCTGTGAAGATTAGAACAATGTGTAGGCCTGTAATGTACTAGAAAGATGAACATGTTAGTAGTGATCCTAATAGCAAAAGTTCAAACACCAGAAGTGGATGTGAACTTCAAGCTCTTTTATCTGACACCACATGGGTGATGAAAATGATGCTGATGTAATAATTACACTATCATGACAATAAGATCATCAATAGGTATAGTATGCTAAGAATTTTGCTGCTTTATCAGCCCTGTGAAATAGCAATGTCATCCCCATTTTCCAGTAGGAGAAACTGAGGCACAGAGGGTTAAGTAATTTGTCTAAAGGCTCCCAGGTGCTGTTTGGTTTGGCCACCAAAATTTTAATAATCAGTACCACCTGCCTCCGACTGGTCCATCTTCTGTCACATGTCTGTGCAAAAGAGGATTTCATAGGTCTCCCTGGTGGTGCAGCAGATTAAGTCTCAGCCTATGAAGCTGTCCGCAGCCGTTGCAGCACCAGTTCGATCCCGGGCCAGGGAGCTTCCCACGTGGCGCAGCAGACCTCTCTTGTCTTGCCCGCTGCTCCCCTCAGCAGTGTACTTCAGTCAGTCTGCCTGTTCTGCTCCCCACTCTGTCTCTGGTGAATCCTCTCACCACCCCACACTTCTGGCCTACATCCCAGTTCTTGTATGCGTAAATAAATAAATCCTTTTTCAAAAGAGAATTTCATAGTAGAAATAATGTTTATTAGGAAAGTTGCTTTTCCTCAGAGGATATGTCTGCATGGAGGCTCTGCCAATGTTGGGGGCAGTTCTGATGACATTTCCCCAGCTGTTGGAGCAGATAATTTCTGAGTTTTAGTGACTTGATTTGATCAAGTCTTAAGATCATATCTAAAATACATTTTACTGTAGGATTTGCTGCAGTGACAACTTAGTTGTATCTGGTAGCAGAGTTAAGTTTCTTCATACCTGAAATACGTCACAGGTGCTGGGTCCTTTTTCTAATTCTGCCAGGTTGCATTGACTTGTGTTCTGTAATACATCCCTTGTCTGTGTTTTTCAGAGAAGTCAAAACCTAGGTTTTCACCCCAAACTTGAAATGTTACTGAATGTTACTGAATATATTCTAGACACCTTATTTTCCTCTCATCCCCAATAAATCTCATAACGTTTGCTCGATGACAACATTGAACTGGTTGCTTGAACTGTCTAGAATAAGAAAAGGAAGGCCTCCTTAACATCATTTTCAGACTTCCCCTCTGACCTACTGAAATCCCTGTCTTCGCTATGTGTCTCTTACGAGAGGAGTGTTGGAAAGGTAAGTCAGAGGCCAAGCTACAGCCAATTTGTGGTTTTTGCACATAAAATTGAACTGAAGAGGATGGATTTCTGCTGTTGGAGGATGTTTTTTCGAACACAGAATACAAAGAGTCCTTTGTGTCTGTGGGTTTCATCCAGATAAAACCCACAGGGCAGGGAGGGTAGCTTCCTTTTGGTTTGGGGAACCTAGTGCTGGGCTGGCACCAGCAGCAGATGGATGGTGCCCAGAGCAGTCTGTGTCTTGGGAGAAAGCACTGGCCCTCGCTTCTGTCTCAGTCCTCCGTTTCCTCTACAGCTCAAGGAGTACGAGGCCCAGCACCGGCACTCCGCTGCCCTGGACCCTGCCGACTGGCCGGACGGCTGCGACCCAGCCTTCGATGCCTCCTCAAACTGCAATGTAAGTCCGCTTCTCTGAGCCCTGGGCCACCTCTCCTCAGAGGGGACAAAAGCTGACACAAGTCCGGCCTCGAGGGTGCATTTGTCATATCCTAGTTCTCACCTGGATCTGAAAAGAACAACCTCTTCTTACATGTTGCTCAGTTTCTTTATCTGATCGACTCGTCTGCACTCAAAATACTGCTATTTGCGCTGGTATATATATAACTTAAGAGCATATATAACTTAAAATTTATCCTTATAATCGTTTTTATGGGTTCAATTAAGTGGCTTTAAGTCCATTCACATGGTTGTGCAAACCATCACCACAATCCATTTCCAGAACTTTCACATCATCCATAACAGAAATCTCAAAACCATTCAACAATAAATCCACATTCTCCTCTCCCCCAGCCCCTGGCAGCCCACATTCCCCTTTCTTTCTCCAGGATTTTGCCTAGTCCAGGTACTGCCTGTTCATTCATATACTACTTATCTTTTCATGCCTGCTTTGTTTCACTAAGCGCAACATCATAGCATATATTGGTTTCTTTTCATGAGTGAATAATATTCCACTGCATATGTCACATTTTGTTTGTCCATGCATCTGTTGATACAAAGTGGGTGTTTTCTGCCTTTGAGCTGTGTGGACAAGGCAGCCAAGAACATTTGTATACCAGTATCTCTTTGAGACTCTTCTGTTACTTCTTTTGGGTTTGTATCTAGGAGTGGGATTTCTGGGTAACACGGTAGTTCCATGTTTCACGTTTTGAGGAGCTGCCACATTGCTCTCCACAGTGGCTACACACTCTTTGTTCCTGACAGCAGTGTTTGAAGGTTTCAGTTTCTCTATATCCTCACCACTGCTCGTTATTTTCTCTCATTTTAATGATAGCTGTTCTATGGTTTTGATCTACATTTCTGTAATTCTAAAGATGTGCGTATCTTACGTATTTGGCCATTTGTACATCTTCTTTGGAGAAATGTCTATTCCAATAATTTTTTGCCCATTCTTGGATTAGGCTGTGTTGTTGTTGGTTGTTTAGTTGTGGGGGCTTTTTATGTATCTGGTTTTTAATCCCCTATCAGATATATTATTTGTAAATATTTTGTTCCTGCCTGGGGGTTCTTTTTACTCTCTGTTCTGATATATGAAAGTTTTATATTTTGAAGTCCAATTTATATTTTCTTTTGTTGCCTGTGCTTTTGTGCTGTGTCTAAGAAATCATTGTCAAATCCATTGCTGTGAAGATTTTTTTCTATGATTTCTTTTATAAATTTTATAATCTTGGCTGGTAAGTTTAAGTATTTGACTCATTTCAAAGTTAGTTTTTATTTATGATGTAACATATTAGTTCAACTTAATTCTTTTGCAGGTATGTGCCAAGTTTTCCTAGAACCATTTGTTAAAAATACTGTCCTTTGCCCATTGAATGGTCAAAATGTAATTGACAATATAGGAAGGGTTTATTTCTGGGCTGTATGTTTTATTCCAGTGGTGTGCATGTCTCTCCTTTTGTAGGAATCATACTCTTTCGATGAATGTAGTTTATAGTAAGTTTTGAAATCTGGGACTGTAAGCCCTCCAATTTGTTTTTTTGTTGTTGTTGTTGTTTTTGGTTTTTGATTTTTTTTTTTTTTAGAGAT
This sequence comes from Scalopus aquaticus, assembly GCA_004024925.1. NCBI lineage: Eukaryota > Metazoa > Chordata > Mammalia > Eulipotyphla > Talpidae > Scalopus > Scalopus aquaticus. The sequence continues at coordinate 65,913 of PVIJ01006646.1, forward strand.
TGTTGAGGTCCCTTGAGATTCCACATGCATTTTAGGTTGGGTTTTACTATTTCTGCAAAAGATGCCATGGGATTTTGATAGGAATTGCATTGGGTCTCTAGATTGACTTGAGTGGTATTGTCATCAAACAATATGAAGTCTTCCATCCATGAACGCAGGATGGCTTTACATTTGTGTCTTAATTTTTTAAAGCTACATTTTGTAGTTTTTAGTTCACAAATCTTGCTCCTTGTTTAAGTTTATTCATAAGTATTTTATTCTTTTTGATGCTGTTATAAATACAATTGTTTTCTTAGTTTATTTTCAAATTGTTCATTATTAATATGTAAAAATGGAACTGAGTTTCTCTTGTTGATTTCGTATCCTGCAACTTTACTGAGTTTATTATTTCCAACAGTTTTTGTGTGTGTACATGGAGGAGGGCCATATATACGTAAGGGCACATCATTTGTGAATGGGGCAATTTTACTAATTTTCCAATTTGGATGTCTTTATTATTAATGCTATTTATTGTGACCAAGACAGTGCTTCTTAAACAATGAGGAGTTCTATAGCAGTTATAAGGACTGGGAATTTGAGAGTTTGAAATAGACTTTTCATGATATCTTCATTTACCTCTGTGGATCGAGAATGGGCAGTTATCCTTTTTACTCTAGTGTGCAGTTCTTTTGTTTGTTAGGTCTGTAATTCTACCTCCATGTCTTCAGTCTCTTGTTTCCTGTCCATACAAATCATCTTTATAAAACATACCTCTTGGAATTATGTTTCCATAGAGTCAAATGGTTTTCCAGTTCTTTAAGATAAATTCCAAGCTTTTTGGCACTCAAGACCTTAGGTGATCTGACTTACATCATTTTTTCCACTCTTATCTGTGACCCTCTGTCCCAAGATCCTCCACTCCAGGTATGTTGGACCATGCAGGCATTACTGAACATACTTTGTATTTTCACACAGTCGGCTTCAATTCATGCAATTTCTTGTCCTTTTCCTAAAATGTCTCCCTGTAGATCTTTCCAGGTCAAAAGCAATATATCCTCAAGGTGAAACCCCAAAGCCACCTCCTTTGTAAAACTTACTTTAGCCTTCTCAATTAAAATTTATTGCTTACTGTCCTGGGTTTTTGCTGCACTAGCTTAATCAGTGAAATCTAGCAGTTCTCCTGGATTGTAAGAATTAATGGTACATATATCTGCTTCTTGGAAATCATGAGTTCCCTGGGCAAGAAAGGCTTGCAATGTTATCTTTGTGTCTCTAGTGGTGACCTAAACTCCATGTCTAGTTCACATAACTTGTTTGGGGAATATTCAACCAACCGAGCTGAATTTGAATGTCTGCCTTCCTACTTTGAGAGCGTGTTTTATATCGTGCAACTACAGACTCAGTGTTTACCTTTCTTTGCTTCTAAGCACCAAATGATGACTTCTCAGAAGTACATGTACCCCTCCCACTACCTTCTCATCCCTGCTTTCCTGAATCAAGCTCAAGATTCCATTGCAGCTATGGAAAAACTCAAAGGGTTATTATTTTGCAAGCCTTGCCTGCTTTGCCTTGTGTGAAAGAGACTGAGACGTTACCATTTATAATAATAAATGTGTCATATGCCGGCCAAGCAGCTTGTCTGGGGACTATGAGGTAATCAAGAGAACCATGTCCATGACTTTTGGGTCTCTTATCCCCAAGTACTAAAGACTAACAATACAAATGTAAATCATGAACCTAAAGAATCATGGCGAATGAGTACAGTAACTCAGGACCCATGTGATTCAAGCCCTACTCGGGACAACACAAAGACCCTATTCTCCGTAGTGGGTCCTTTAGCTTGGGGCTCACTGGACACTACCATGATGAATAGGTTCTGAGTCAGGGCAGGAGTTATTGGACTTAGTCCATTGAGAAACAGGACTGTGGTGAAACCTCACACTTAGATGGCATGGAAAGGGGCTTGTCTCATTTAGGGAAAAGTTAATATAAATTAAGGACTGTAGGCATTTTGAATGAGCTGCTGAGAAAGCATTGTTAAGATTTATTAAGATTTGTTGGATCCCTTTCAAAGGGTATATCAACACCATCAGCTTGATATAAATTGTCAGACTGAAATGGGTACTTCTTAAAAGTTACATACTCGGGCCTCCCTGGTGGTGCAAGGGGTTAAGTCTCAGCACTATGAAGCTATCTGCAGCCACTGCAGCACGAGTTCAATCCCCGGCCAGGGAGCTGACCCACATGGTGCAGCAGACCTCTCCTGTCTCCCCCGCTGCTCCCCTCAGCAGTGTATTTCGGTTGATCTGCCTGTTCTGCTCCCTACTCTCTCTCTGGTGAATCCTCTCACCCCCTACACCTCTGGCCTGCACCCCAGCTCTTGTATGCATGAATAAATAAATCTTTTTTAAAAATTACACACTTATACTCTTGAGCATTTCTCTCCATTGAGGAAGCAAGTATGGAGAGCTTGCTGTCTGGCCAGCACAGTGCTAGAGATCTGGGTTACTAACATGGCCCTCTACTTCTTGTACCATCTGCTCTCAAGTGACTTCTCTTTTGGCTAAGAGATGTAAGTGTAGACAGGGACTGGAGAGCATTTTCTAAGCAGCATCATGAATCCCACATATATTTTGCCAGGTGATTTTTCTGCAGCCACCCACATCCAGTCTCTTCATGCCACACTGTTCATTACCATGAGCGACCTTCAGAACCCTTACTAAGTGCCACCTGCCTCTCTTAGCCCAACTTCAGTCCATCGTGGGTTTTTCTGAATGCTCAGCAAGAAACCCCATCCATAATAACCCTTCTCAATGGTGCTACATTTGCCTGCTAGCAGAGTAATTAATTTCATAATTCCTCCTGTGTCCTGCTTCAGCTGCTACGGGTTAGTCGTTTTGATTATCTTTTGTGCGAGCGCCAGGGCTTTCCAGTCTTCTATCGATTGTTTTCTATACTGAGATGTAAATAGCCCACTCGCCATGGTTGGGAATGCCCAGGCCATGAAAGTTGCAAGGATCATAAGGCCTTTGTCCCCAGGCCTCAATGCCTATATTGAAGGCATGTCATGCTTTAGGATTTCGTTTGCATTGATTTCATCGGCTCCCCCACCCCCATAACTGACATTAGATAATTGCATGTTGCTGCACAATAAATCCATGCTCACATATGGATTTCAAGAGTGTAAAGTGCTGAAGATAGTGCCCAGAGAAAGTGAAAAATAGCTTTCTCATCGCCAGAGGGGAATCTTTTCTTTGCTCTTTTTCATTGAGAAACTTCATTAACAAACTTGTGTTGTGACTATTTGAGCTTTTAAAAAATGTTTCTGGTTGAGCACTTGATTCCTTATTTAATAGCTGAACATTTGTTTTTACGTTTTTCATTTTATTATGATCAACTTGGTTTTCATGTTGCCTCCTGCCAGGGGAACTTGTAAGAGATCTCATGTTAGACTTTCAACTTTGCGCCTGGAGGTTCGTTCAGTTTATCTCCTGCTTAAGAAAATGCTTTAGAAATTCTGCTTTCCATCTTTCAGAACTTGAGCATTTTTGACCCCAGTCATAAGTTTTAGTAAATCATGCTATCTATGTCACTATGAATTGGTAGGTAAGAGTTGGTGATTCGTCTCTGGTGCTTAAATATTAATGAAAGTGTTTGCAGAGAAACATCTTCCCAAAACATGGCATGTAAATTATTTGATTATGATGTTATTTAAATTATTTTTTGATACATAATGTATGTAAATTTAAAACAACAAGGATAATGAAGCACAGGTTTCTTAGGGTCTGTTGCAGACATCTGTTTTGGTATCTTCAGTTATTTCAATTCATACGAAATATTTTCCAGAAAATTTGAGTTGTGCTTCCATAGCAGAAATTCTTTGCTAAAGTGAAGCTACAATGGTGAAATATTTTCTGAAGCAAGTTGCTGTGTAAAGCAAGTCATTTCGCATTTGATCACTTCTACATTTGGGAAGAATTTATAGAGTTGGAAAATATCTGTGCAAAGAAAGCTAATCATGGTATAACTTGGTGTTGCTCTAGTTCTTCACGGCTTCCTGTGCCTCTCTTTATAACCTCTCCTTCCAGCTCTAAATATAGCTTTGCCACTAACCTGACTGGGAGTACAAGTGGTTGAACTGTGTCCAAAATTTTGAATGACAGGGAGACTATGTCAGGCAGTCACTATTTTTTTCAAAATACTATTTTAAGTGTTTCCTTGACTGAGGACTTTTTTTAGTCAACTAAAATATGTCCATATTATGAGGTGTTTGGGTGGCATGATGGAGGGCTGTTAAATCTTTTTGGGGACTTTCTAAAATTATAAACCACACCATTGTCCCTCACCAGTGGAAGAGTTTTACTGTGGCTTTTTAAAGTCATTTCACCTGCTTCAACAATAGCCATCGTCTTCAAATCATGAGAATTTGGAAGGAGGGTTGCCGCAGCCTTAGTCTACACTCGAACTTGCTCAAAGTCAGGAGCGCATTGGACAAAGCTGCTTTTTTAGTGGTTCTTGTGAATGTCTTAATTTCTAGTATGACCGAAGAAAAGACTAGATTTACTCAAATGTGGAGGGGAGCAGAGCTTGCACTGGGGACCAGAGTGGCTGGGCCTTCTACTTCCCCATTCCGTGTAGAACCAGAGTTTTAAAAAAGATTGGCTATTTTTAATAGGTTTATTTGGAATTAGTTCCTTTCACTATGCTGATCTTATAGATAATGTTTATAAGTTAAAACTTATCAGGAGTTTTTTTCTTTATTTTAAAAGTGTTAAATATAAAGCAGTATCAAGTTCTTTCAGAAAATTTGGTCCCACAAGAAGATTTTTTTAATGACAACACATGACAAATTTACAAATTTCTCCACCTTTCATCTCAGCAGTTCAAATAATGTATTGTTTTCATGTTATTTGCTGACATGGATTTAATGTTGTTGGATACACAAATTTTGTGAAGATTCACATCGTCCACAGTGTTAGAGCTGGCATTTGAGGTTCAGTCAAGGTCTTCAAGAAAATGGTGTACCTTTCCACAGTCTTGTCTTACATTATTATGTTTTATAAAGATGTTTAAAAGGGCCTCCCTGGTGGCGCAGCGGTTGAGTGCTGTGCTGTGGTGCTGTCGGCAGCGCTCGATGTGAGATCGATGCCCGGCCGGGGAGAATCCCACATGGCGCGGCAGACCTCTCCTGCCTCGCCCACTGCTCCCCTCAGCAGTGTATTTCTGATCTGCCTGTTCTGCTCCCCAATCTGTCTCTGGTGAACCCTCTTGCCACCCCACGCCTATGGCCTGTACCCCAGCTTGTATGTATAAATAAATAAATCTTAAAAAAATAATAAAAATTAAAAAACAAAGATGTTTAAAAGAGGATAGATTCCAACCATAAAAATACCTAATATTTCTAAATTAATTAATGGCGTTGAGGGTTTTTGTTTTTCTTTTCCTGGAGAAGTTTTAATAAGTAAAACTTTAATGCATTTTAATAAGTAACCCATATACGGGTTTCCATTTAAAATGATTTGAATTGGCAAGGTTAGTTTGGATTTGTGGCTGGAAAATGGATCTGAACCTTGAAGCTTTCATGGTAGATTTAGCGAGGCTGAAATACAGGTGGTTGGATATATGTTTCCCTCTTTGTTATAAAACACAAGAGGACCTTCACTCATTTAACATGAAATTTGACCAAGAGAAAGAAGGGGAATAGGGCCAGGCAACAGTTGGTGCACCCCAGGCCCACTGACTAGCTCTGCATCTGTGAGCAAGTTGCTGCCTCTCTTTGTGCCTCAGTTTCCTCATCTGGAAAACAGAAACAAGCACATCTACCCCTACGGTGTTGCAGGGGGAGTGGCAGAGAGAGACTACCTGAGGAATGCCATATGGTCTTCATGTGGAGACTTCTTCCCTTGCCCTGCACTGCTTTCTTAAATACTCAAGTTCCCTTCAAAAATGCCGTCTCTGTACACGCCTTTCACATGGCAGCAGTGCTTGCGCTCATGTATGAATTCGAGTTGTCGAACAAGCTAATGTAAATGCTCCTTGTTTACCTGATGTGTCTCCCTAACTCGTGATCAGCTTATTACCTGTTTCAGTAGGTGTTGTGGGGGGTGAGTATATTTAGGGGGGTGAGTCTAGTGTGATTTCTGTAAGCATGGTTAACTTTTGGAGTGCTGTTTGGGAAGAATGACAGTTAGCTGCACTGAAATTATTGAGGGCAGGCTGCGTAATGAAGTGGCCTCTTTGAGTGTGTGTGGGCTCCGTACCCGTTGTGTGGGAGGCACTTCATGGCCGGCTCAGAAATAACTGAAAATGGGCTCTTTGCTCTTGTACCATTAACCAAGTCCATCTCTGTCCTCAATGGTTTATGCAGTAGCAGCGACTCAAGGAGCCTGTTCGTAGACTATTACCAACAGGAACAAAAATATGACAAAATATAGGTACTATTAATACATAATCTGAGGGCATCTATGTTTAAAATTAAAGACACTTTGGATACAGTCTAGTCAATTGTTTCTTTTATTAGGTTGAACAAAAAACTAGAAATGCTAGGGGCCTCCCTGATGATGCAACAGGTTAAGTCTCAGCACTGTGAAGCTAACCACAGCCACTGTAGCATGAGTTGCTCCCTGACCAAGGAGCTGATCCACATGGCACAGCAGACCGCTCCTGTCTTGCCCACTGCTCCCCTCAGCAGTGTATTTCAGTCAAACTGCCTGTTCTGCTCTCCGCTCTGTCTCTGCAGAATCCTGTCACCCCCCATACCTCTAACCTACACCCGAGTTCTTGTATGCATAAATAAATAAATCTTTAAAAAAAAAACTAGAAATGCTAGCTACAAAAATGTCATTTTTGACCTATAAAATGGCAGTTTTCATTTTATGTATTTATATTATGTATTTATTTCATGTATTTATTAATATATGAGTACCAAACCATTTTGACGTAGGTATTTCCATAGCGTGAAATACTTTTAAAAATAAAAAGGGAAAAATAACACTGGTCAACACATTTTTACAAAAGTCATGTTACTGAAATAATTGTAGTCATTTCCTATCAGTTTGTATGTGCTCAGCACGAATATGAAAGTCAAATTCTAATTTTGGCTCCAGTATTTTTTGTAATCTGCAATAAATGGATGTTTACATCATGAAACGCACGCCAGTAGTCAACAGGCCTACGGTTAATACCTGTAAAAAATCAAGTCATAGACTACTTCTGAGATTTCTTCGCTTTTCTCTTGTACAGCTGTTCAGGAGCATCTCGGGGAGTGTCCAGCAGTAGTCAGCCAGCATTGTAGTGGGCCATTTTACCCGATATCTTGGTTCCATTGATGCCCTCTCTTGATGAAAACATTCGCCATGTTCATCACTGACCATACCACCGTTTTCAGGGAAGAAATCCAGATGGGAATGAAGGAAGTGGATATTTAGAGACATATTTCAGCCAAGTTTTTGATACTGCATCAGCAGGTCTTCTACTAGTTCCTTGTAGTTTTCTGCCCTAACATTCCCAAGCAAGTTTGTAGACACTAGGCGAAAAGCATTCCATGCTTGTTTCGCATCACCCTGCAGCAAGTTGTTGAACCGGTCATCTCAATGCAGACAGAATGTTTGGGGAGACTATTCTCGACTTCTTTTGCTTCATTATTCCACTGGAAAGAGGAGGAACCAAACAGAAGTCACAGTCTTTTATGTGGTTGCTTGACTCTCTACACCATGGGGACTGCAAATGGCATGGATGGTCTTTTGCCATTTAGCCACTGTGAAAGCTGTGTTGTACATGCAGCACAGCATATATATGGGGCCCAAGGCTTGTCTTGGTCACCAACCTTGCATCCAAAGTAAAGATGTTAAGCCTTCTTCACTTGAGAAGTGATACATTTCTTTTGGTTGGCAAATGTCACTTCCCCACAAATAGAGCAGAAGTTGTCCACGCTATTAATGCACTTTTGAGGCATGACTGTTCTGTATTGTGCCTAAATGGATAAAATAATAACAGTGCTATGGAACAGTAGCTTCAACTATCTCGCACAAAGTCTGAAATATTTTCAGTGCTCAGCCTTTCCGACTATAGTGCACTGCTGACGTCAGCTTACTTCAGCAACCGCCTGGCAGTAGTATTGCATTGCATCAGAAAATGATGCAATCAACTCTGGATGATGTGTGCATGATGGTATTATGCAATGCGATGCAATGTTACATCATTCTAGACTGATTCTAGGATGTTGTTGCAGTCCTACTGGATAAATTTACACGGTGAAACATAAAATGAATTATATGAAATATCTTCAAAACGTGAGCTAATAAAAAGTTTTCAAGGTTATATTCATGTCCAGCACACCAAGATACTACAGATTAGGGCCGTTTTAAGTCAGTAACAATCTCAATGTTAAACAGTGTAATCTGCGGTAAGGGTTGGTGTTCAGATTTGCAATGCCAGCTTCTCGCTTTGCTTTGGGGAATAACCTCAGGGAGATTGGAGTAAAAGAGAATTTTCATCACTTGCTTAGTATTGATTCATCACATGTACAGTCCTCCTTAAATGTGCGAAATCTTACATAGTGATGGCTTCAAAAGATACCCAGGCCCAGTTCCCTTGGCGATTCAGAAGTAGGGTGCAGACTGAACCAAGGCTAACTGATGGAAGTTGTAGCTGTCCATTACTGCTTGGAGCATCCACTTGGATTTTTTTAAAGATTTATTTTTATTTATTTATGCATACAAGAGTTGGGGTGTAGGACAGAGGTGTGGGGGGTGAGAGGATTCACCAGATACAGAGCGGGGAGCAGAACAGATGGATCTACTGAAATACACTGCTGAGGGGAGCAGCGGGCGAGACAGGAGAGGTCTGCTGCGCCATGTGGGTCAGCTCCCTGGCCTGATGGAACTCAGGCTGTAGAGGTGCTAGCACTGAGACTTAACCCCTATGCTACCAGGGAGGCCCTCCACTTGAGTTTGCCAAGTCACCAGTTAGAACAAAACTCTTTGAACTAGAGTCAGCCATCAGACAGGAATACTCATTTGAAAGCAATATTATAACACAGAAATTCAAATTCTAATTGTTCACAGATTAATTTAAGTGGAAATATTCTCTCCTCCATCCTTGCTCTCTTCCCTCTGACGGCCCTCATTGATTGGACAGTACTAGCATATTGCTAATTATATCACATAATTAATTCCTGCAAGATTCTGCTCGGCCTGCACTTTTGACCCACAGTGTAGGTGAAAAAAATGCTGCGTCATAAACATTCTTTATTCAGTCATAGAGCAGACATTATTGAGTATCTACCCCAAGCCAGGCCTGGAGACCGAGAGCTTGTATTTGAGATGAAGAGATAGTCAGAGGGCAACAACATGGTTGAGAACTTAACTGGATATTTGTACTCAGGGCAACGTGGACACAGAGAATGTCCACTAAGTTCCAGTGGGGGCAGTGAGGGTAGCTTCTGAGAGAAGCTGACTGAAAACCAGTGAGCTTTTACCTGGAGAAGGAACAGAAGTGTGACAGGGAGTATTAGAGGGAGCAGCAAATCAGAGACCTAGGTGAAGAACCAGATACATATTTTAACTTAGGTAGTATGAGAAAATGGACTTAATAGTCTTTCTCTATATGAATATTTTGACTTCTAAGATATTGATTCTTGTCTTGACATATTTACAAATTGGTCTGTGTTAAGTTGTTTGGGCCCTCTATTTCCTTATGATGGCAATTTTAAAATTCAATACTGTTTACATTTTTCATCTTGTCTTTGAGATCTCACTGAATTAAATTCATGTTCTTATTAAGTAACTTTAGAGAAAGAAGTAACTGTCAGGAGTTTATTCCTGTCCTGAGAATTATCTTTTCTTCAATGGAGAGATGGGATTAGAAGATAGGATCTTGGTGTTTTCCATGTTCTCTCTCTCTCTTTCCCCTTCCTATTGTTTGAAGAGTTGCCACACACTTTCTTTCACCTTGATTGTGCTTCAATGGCTTTGTCAGAATTTGTTTTTGCTGATGCAGTGAGGATTGCTTTTGACTTTTTGGCCGTGCTATCTGATAATACAGGCATGTATTGCTTAACCTTGTGGATGTGCTGGGCAGTTTCACCATTGTACAAGTGTCATAGAGTGAACTTACTTAACCTGCATGGCATAGCCCACCAACACACCCCAGCCATCTTTGACTGAACTCCCACTAAGCAACACATGACTGTAGGTTGTTTTTTCTTTAGTCCAAACTATAGTTGAGGGCTTTATTTTGTGGTGCATTCATGTTTGTTGTTGCTATAGCTGTATGTAATTGCCAGGGAAGGGGGAAACCTAAACTGAGGTGGATTGTGGGCTTCTCGTCTCTTTCCTTTTGTCAAATGTGCTGCATCATGGCTCACACTACTGGGTTTATGGGCTGGCCATAGGTTTAAGCAGTCTACCTTGAACTCATTTTTTCAATTCCTGATAAATTTCTAGAGAATTTATTTTAATCAGATTTATTCTTACTCTGTTGTCTTTCCTTCTCTCTTGAAGCAATTCTTCTGAAGCAATTCCCATTGCTCCTAGATCAGCAGACAGAGAAGGCCACACAGTTTGCTTCCTTCTGGATTTGAAGCCATATGACTTAAATTTCAAGATCCCTACTGATCTGGCTTTTGGAGAAGTGAGATCCTCTTCCACAGGTCTTCAGAAATGTGTCTGTAGCTTTGATCATGGAGTTTTAAAGCTTAACATATTAGCTAGGGTACTTTCTTTGATTGGTTACTCTGAACGGGATATTTTTACTAGTGTTCAGTTACATAGGCTCTTGCCCATTTCATTAGTTGTGGAAGGCTCTTTTGTGGTGCATTGTGCATGACCTGAAGATTTTGTGATTAGATGACCACAGACAACCTTTCCAGCTCTACAATCACTACTTTTCTAAGGATTCAGTCTGTATGTCTTTAATTTGGAAATACATTTGCTTATTAGCAATTAACTTTATCATTTATTCTACAAATGTAAGGAGAATTATATGAAGGCTATAGATCGTGACGAGGAGGCAACATTAATTGGCTCACCTGCCTCCAGCTTCAACACTTGACCATGCAGATCTGGTGGCCAAAGTTTCAGTTGGAGGAAAGAACATGGTATCTGCACGTTCCCCCAATGCCTTGTAGGCTCCACCAGTTGTCTCTGTTTTTGCAATGTCATGTGCCTAGACAAGGTTGCCTGGCAGCTCTGTCCAAGAAATCTCATGCCTGACCCATGAATCAGTTGGTCTCAGATGCCATAAAAGTAATGTGACTTTGCAAACACCACCCAATCCCTTAGGAGACTTACCACTTCTGAGATGAAAACTTCCATCAGTTCCAGAAACTAGAATCTCAAACACATATGTAATTGCCCTACTTGGCAGTCCTGATTTGAATCATCCTTTTTCCATGGCATGAATTATATGAGAATCAAATGCTCTTGGGAATGAGTGGGCCTGGTGTTTTGCTTCAGTCTTCAGTGTGCTTGGCTATAGATGTGCGTGGGGTAACACTGCTCTTCGCAGGATGCCTGTGGAACTGTTGACCACCTTCCTGCCACTTTGCCTTTGTTACCTTGACTCACTTGTAGAAAAGCAACAGCGGTCTCTGACCTATGGGCAAAGTGACATCATCTCAAGCAGAGATACCTTCCAAAGATTGACAGTGAAGGGGAAGTCAGCTCTCTTTCTTCTACCTACCTCCCTCCGGCCCTAACCCCTTGCAGAAGAAAAGACATTTTCTCTGCTCCCTGACTACTTTCAGAGCCAGAGTAAGTGGGCTTACTGTGTTCGCAGGCTCCCAGACTTGATTGTGGATTCTTGAGGTCTTCGATTTTCTCCCTCTTCCATATGGGGAAAGGAGCAATGTTATTTGGGGGTGATTAAATATAATCGGAAGTTCATGAGTTCATAAAAAACTTTATTGTGTAACACACCATCCATTTGCTGCTCCTTCGGTTTTACAGTTAGTTTTTTTAAAACATTTTCTTAAACGATTAAGCACTGACAAGTCTTTGCCCCTAGGGGCTGGCATCATTACCTCAAATTCTCACATACTTTTTACAGATAAAAGTATCTTGTAATTAGCTTTTCTTCTGCCACCACCTCCTCTTCTTTCTTTAAATCTGGCATCCACTAGTTAATTTTGAAACTGCCAGAGAGATTATTTCAGTGTTACACTGCACCTCTGGGAGAAGAATGGAATCTCATCTTTTTTTCCATATGCTGACAAAAATCTCCTAATTTCAGAGGGCAATGATGTCACCAGCTAATGAGCAGAATATTTCTTGCTAAACAGCTGAGTCCTTCCCTGACTGCTTTGTGAAATAAAGAAAAAGCCCCACAATGTGTTTCATATTTTACAGAGTTACTGACAACTCATAAACACTTTCTTAAAGTCATTTGATTTCTTTAAAGAGCGAGACTAACATTTATAAACACAAAGAATAACACGTTCATCTGCTGGCTGGGACCGGAAGTCCCTGCCACGGTCAGACACCATGCTGGTAGACGGCAAGGCCCTTCTGGAACAGACCCCAGAGCCATTGTGCTGCCCCAAGGTAGGGAGTGACCTAAATGCATCACTTCTTGGACCAGGGGAGTGAGATCAGGCCTGTCGGAGCGATTATGAAATCGAGCTTGGAGAAGAGGAGGTCACAAAGCTGTTGTTGATTGCTGTCACATGCTGTTTATTAGGGCAGCGGCATCCCGTGAACTCTTCTTTAGCCACATGGATGGCATCTAAGGTCAGGGGGAGAAGCTTCTAGGCCCACATAGGAACATGGAAGTAAACTCCAATAGGAGGATTGAAATGCACCCCAAACCATGGCAAAAGGCCTCCCCCTCCTGAAGCATGTCTGGATTTCCTTGGCCGAAGGTGAGTTCTCCCTCTTCTGAATCCCTGTATCTCTTTGTTCCTCCTCTTTGTTCTTTGTATGCATCTATCTCAGTTGACTTATATTAATCATATTTCTTACTTGGGACTCTCTATCCACAGACGTTGAGATTATAATCTCTATAAATCTCAGCAAAACCAGTGCCTTCATTTTTCTCTATTCCTTGCTTTGAGATTCAGTACGTTCATTCATCTCAATCTGGAAATACCTACCTAGTACAAACAGATATTATTTTTACTTATCTGAGTGGAAGAGAATATTGTAATGTTCCATGTTGGAATTGTTTGGCGGAGAATTAGGCATTCTTTTTAGAGAGTTTGTGAGGGTTTAAAATAATACAATGCTTTTTTGGAGCAAATTGTTAATATGTATTGAGACTTAAAGCTCCGCCCATTTTCTTTTATCAATCAATTCTACAATACTATTGTCCTGAAAAGATAATGCTTTAGACATGTTAGGAATTTTACGAAAAAGTATTCATCAGAGTATTGTTTATAATGTTGAAAAATTCAAAACACGTAGAGGCCAATGACGGGGATATTGTTTCAGGTAAATTCTATAACTGAATGCCGTCAGATCATTCAAATATGGTTGTATTTCATTTGTTGAATATTTGTTAACATGAGAAAATGTTCAAAATGTACTCATTTTTGAAATCAGGTTATGAAAGTGTTTGTACAGTAGACCTGGTAGTCAGGGGTTTCTCTATAGTGGGCAGTTTTTACGAGTAAGCACTTTGTTTTGCTTTTATGCTATGTGTTCCTGTAAGGGAAGCTTTAGTGACCCTGAGAGTGACTGTGGGTGATGGAGCAATTAATGAGCTTGAGGGCATCCTTTTTTTGTAAAAAAAGAAATAAAAAGAAAAAAAGGAAAGGAGCAGAAATGATAGAAACTTAAAAATGTATTGTGCATGTTTGTATAAAAGTGGGATGACAAACCAAAATCTTGCTAATTTTTCTATCCAAGAACGGGGAATACAAGTGAAATCTTTTCCTTTGTGTGACTCTGCATTTCCAAATATTCTATAACTATTGTTAAATATATATCAATATTCTCATGAAGTTTAGTGAGGTGTGCACAGCAGTACAGTGATTGCAGTGTTATGCCAAGTCCTGTGAGAAAGTATACCTAGGTTTCAGTGCAACTTCCCAACCTAGGGAAATGAGGACAAAGGCTAGGATGGCTTCTTGGAGGAGGTGACATGGGGATGGAATCTTGAAGGATAAAGAGCAGCTACAGAAGTAGGTGGGGTAGGCATAGATATTTCCAGAGAAAGAACCTATAAGTATACAGTTGTGCAGACACGTGAGAGATGGGGTATTTGAGATGCTGTGGGAAGGCCAGAGGACAAGAACCAGGTGCCATGAGAGGGCGCTTCCACATTCATAATGGAGCAGAACATATGCAGGAACTGGGCTCAAGCACTCACATAAGCCATCACAAGCGCCGGGGAGCTACGGACAGTTCCTTAGACTGGGAGTCAGAGGCTCACATCCATCTTCAGCAGTTTGCATCCCTTGGGTGTGCTGGCTGAGTTCAAGTCCAGTACCCAGTGAACAAGACTAGCAAGGCCCTTCCCTCCTGAAGTGCATCCCGTGTTTCCGTCTTCCCTGCAGGAAGCTTTCCGGGTGGCCTGGCCTCTCCTGGCCTTTCAGAGGCCTACAGTGCTTTGACACACAGCAAGAGCCGGAGAGCTGAACATTCTTTGTGTTCAAGTCTAGTGAGGCCCCAGCACTAGGCACCGTGGATACAGCAATGGAGGGATAAGACCTATGTCTCCTTGTGGACCTGTCCATGTCGATGCCCCCGGAATGCCCAGCATCGCATGTTCCCAGAAGTACCTGTGCCATCCTCTGTGGGTGCTGGTGGGGACAGAACAGGGTGTTCGGGAGGGGCCACCTTTAAGGGGCATGGCAGAAGATGCGTCCTTCTCTGCACCTGCTCATATGCCTGCTCAGTGTCCAGCTCCCCGTGGGTCGCTCGGTGGTGGAGCCTTCACGCCCTGCCACTCTCTGGACTGTGCATCAAGGCTTAGGAGGCTTAGCACCATTTACTGCATAAATGAGTGAAGTTAAGCAACGTGCCCACAGGCACACGCTGTTTGCAAGTGGACTCAAACCTTTGCCTGTCAGATGCCAGAATTCTCCTAAATCTTCTGGGAGTCTTCTCCATACCTAAACAGCCTGTTCAGACCAAGCATCAGGGCTTGGTCATATCACTCCTTCACACAGGTAAAAAGCTCTTTTAACCTTTGCTGTCTACTCTGCACCTAAACTAGCAGTCTGTAAGGGTTTAGTAGGTCGTTTGAATTCCCTGTGGTAGTTGACAAGCTGCAGGTGTGGCACGTGCTTCTGGAGCACAGGTGGTTGTTACACACACACAGTGGTGACATTAGTGCCCCAGAGTAATGTGGGGGAGACCGAGACCCCCTGAGCTGAAGCGATTTGCTGCAGGGCTTGGTTGTTCAACCCAGGTTGTTCCAGTTCTCCTTCACCCCACTCTCATCGGTGCGTAAGACTTTCCGAGTTTTCGTCAAGTAACAAGGAAATTCCACCAAGGGCTCAGTCCACAATGTTAAGGAACTGTGAGCATGAGTTTGCAGCGCCATGTCAGTCTTGGTGGGCAGCAAATCCCCCGGCAGGGGTTGGTGTGGCAGAAGCCCGGAAGGCTCGGGCTCTGCCTGTGCCTTCTCCGTGCAGAGACAGCCGCGCGTGCAGGCGCAGCACGGGACTGGTGCGAGGGAGTCGGAGCTGTTGACTGGGGTGGGTGTCAGAAGGACCACGCAGAGGGCACCTGCCGCAGCTTGGGGTCCTCCCCGGCACTGGGAAGGGGGCGCATGTGGAGGCAGAGAGGGTGTGGGTGAAGGATTTGCAGCTTGGAGAAGTGGCAGCAGTGGGAAGGTGTGCTGAGAGCTTGCGGGGAGAAGTAATAGGAGATCCCACGGGAGGGGGGTCATACAGGTCTTGCTGAGGAGTGAGAGATGCCAGAGGCCCCCAGGGAAGAGAGCAGGAGCCCCTGGGAAGGGGGTGGGGCTCCGGGGCCTGTGGCGCTTGGCCTGGGGTCCTGCTTGGTGAAAGCGCGTGCACTTGTGTTGTGTGATGTCCCATCAGGATCGTGGCCCTGGCAGAATACAGAATTGAAAATGTGCACTGAGGGGCTGCGAGATGTGGACAGCTCTGGGGTGCAGTGGGGTTCGTGACCTCCCCACTCGGTATTTTCGGCCTTGAGCTTACAGGTGTGACAAGGGGCTTCTGTGTACGGGCTTTTAGACCTGTCTGGTTTAGATGATGTTCTGCTTAAGTAACAGCAGGTACCTGTTCCTGCAGGTACCAGGTTCCCCAGACGCCCCTGAGAAAAGCAACGATGGTCTTGGGGCACAGCCCCCATGCTTGCATTTCTCGAACACAGGAGAACTCCACTGCTTGAAATGAATATTGAAACAAGACAGTTTTAGAAGCTTCCCCGAAAGTAGGGGGTAGGGGGGGTTCCTACTACTCTAGTGGCTAAAATAGAAAAAGGAGTGGGGAGGGAGACAGAAAGTGACAACTCCAGGAGAAAACCAAAATCATCCGTTTTAATTCAGTAATTTCAAAAATAGCCGTTGGAAGGTGTCTATTTTCAATCGAGACAACTCCCTCCAGGGGATGGTTAGGAGACTATCTGCAAAAGA
Source organism: Scalopus aquaticus (assembly GCA_004024925.1). Taxonomy (NCBI): domain Eukaryota; kingdom Metazoa; phylum Chordata; class Mammalia; order Eulipotyphla; family Talpidae; genus Scalopus; species Scalopus aquaticus. The sequence goes on from PVIJ01006646.1 coordinate 82,440, forward strand.
GATCTTTTTTAAGTTCAGTCACTTGTGAGGGTGAGTCCTTGTCCCGGATTCACTCAGATTCTCGAGTTCTTTTTTTTTTTCTTTCTCTGGAATTCCATAGACAGTAATTAAGGAACTGGAGGCCGGCGGGAGGTCAGGGAGACTTCGTCAGTGAAAACAGGGATTGTTTGCCACGTACAACGCTCCCTTTTTTCCTCGTGGTGAATAGGAGATTTGCTTAGAGCTGATGACTTATGCCTTTCTTACAAGTTGTGCTGTTAGCAAGTAGCGGGGGAATCAGTCAGCAAGCAGAAAGCAGCTAATTGAATCCAGGGTCTTCCCTCTTCTCCTCCGGATCCCAAGCCGTGCGTGGAGCCAGCCCGATCATGGAACTCCAAAGCAAGTTTTCCAGGAGCGCCTAATCCTCACTTTGAGATTACAGAGTTGGTGCAACCAGCGTGGAGACGCTCTCAAAGTGGGGAGGGGCGGGGTACCCAGCGTTCTCAGAGTTGCTCCTTAGGTCTGCTAAATGCCGAAGCCGGTAAGTTCACTGGAGAATATTTCATGGGAACAGGAAAAATGTGTTTTCTTGTCACTTCAAGAAAAAGCTTTTTGTTTCCTCCCGGCTATGATGCTTTCCTCTTTTCTCTTCAAATTCCTCTAGATTGCTCCTTCCCTTGTTTACTTCCCTCCCTCAGGGTAACCAGAGCGTTCTTTTTCTGCATGCTCACCCAACATCAGGCATCTGGGAGGGGAAAGTGAATATTCTTTTGCGTTGATTAGCATGAGAGCGGTGCGTTCACGGTTGCAGCTCGGTTGTGAATTGATTTTGGTGAATCTACGTCTGATCGGTTTCCTTCTCTTAGCTTTAAAGTTAATGCCATTGACGAAGTGGACTGTTGGAAGTTGAAGCATTTTTGTCTTGGTTTTGCATCGGACTAACTGCGAGGTGTGGATTTCACAAGGGAATACATTTCCAATTTCAAAACGCTTTCCAGAGATGCCTAAATATCTTCCAGTGTTATGTGCATGCCTCTGGTGGGAACCAGTGGACTTAGCCTGGCTGTGAATAGGGACAGTGTGCTGCGTGTTGGGAGCCGGGAAGGAAGCTGAACGTGCTCTGCAAAGGATTCAGTTGAAATCCTGTGCTGAGCAGTCTCAGGCGGTTCCCAAATAAGTCCTAGGTGCCCCTTGCAAGTTTGCTTAAACCTCATGGCAGCACATAGCTCATTTGCCTGCAAGACTGTGCCTCCCGGCTTTTGGAAAGCATTTGTCTTAGTGCATGATAATTTGCAAGAACTGTTTGTTACAGGGTGGAGGGAAGTTTCTGTTACGGACCTTCAGTGACAGGCTGATGTCCAACAGGGAGGGAAAGCTTTGGTTTGCTCCTGCACACACAGTTTTGTATCTACAGATGCTGTTAATTGTGTTCCATTTTTTTCTGATCATCCAAACGTAGCTGTGTTATAAAAAGTTCTCCAAGCTGGCTCTATGTCTTTCCTATTAGAACATTGCAGATGTGTCAAGGACGCACATGTTCCAAGAGAAGCTGAGAAGGGAGGAGTCTCCACCCTCCTTCACATGCCAAGCGGGCCCCCTAGGTTCCTCATTCAGCGCCCTGGCAGGCGAATGGTGTACTATCTCTTTAAAGCAGCTATAGTTTTGTGTCTTGGCTTGGTCAATTTGTTATGGTTTAAAACTGTGGAGCCAGCTGTCTGCAATCTGATGTAATGTTGCCATGGAAACCAGAAATGAAACACTTAAGCATTCACCACAGAATTACTACATATAGCATTAGCCAAAGTAATTAAAAGTTGAGCCATATGGGCTTTCTGGTGGAAAAATCTGCAATAGAGGCTAGAAATCAAATGTTTCTATTTACAATAGTGTAAATCCACTCCCCCACATCCTGTGGTGGCATGAAGTAATTGCCTTTTTCTACTCCAGGTTTAAGAGTGGGGAGTTCTTTACAGATGAATTTTCACCTTTTCTTTTAGAAGATGATCAAAAATCCAAGTTTATTTTAGTACTCTACCCTGGGGTGGGACAGGGAAGGGAGGAGATATCATCTTCTATTTGAATGTGTAGCAACCTATACTGTTATTTTCTTCATTTTAGCTGACTTAAAATTTGTTGTATAATAGTCTTAAGCCTATTTCTAGGCATCAGTCATTCATTGCATATGCAATACAAAGTTTCTCCAGGTGGGAAGATTTTGTGTGTGTGTGTGTGTACATATTTCTCAATTAAAAATTTATTAAAATTCTTACATCCCCATCAGTGGGGGTGTATTTTTGAATATAAAAAAGGTGGTATGCTATTTTTAGCATTTGGGATGTCTCCTGTGCATATTTGAAAGGAGAAACTTGAAATGAAGAATTGAAATTTAGCTTCCTAGTTGAAAAGAAGTAAAGAAATGCATGCCTTTTACAATGTCTTTATGTTAAAACAGCTGGAGGGGATTTTTTAAGACAAACATTTCACAGCTCATTTTCCTTTTGGATACAAGAGGAAGTATGAAGTCAACACCTCTCCATCAATAAAAAGCATTTGTGAATTATGTTGTTGAACTCCAGTGACTTCTAGGCTGAGTTAATAGGAGATATATTAAAATATATCACACACACATATATATGATATAACAATACATAACACATAGCAATATGATATATAATAATATATAATAAAATACATACATTCTTGAATGACTGGTTTTAGCTTTCATTTTTCTTCCTATAAATTGTGCTACATCTACTTTGTCTGGTAGCCAGCGCATCATGATGATGTAACAACAGTTCTTAGTTGTCATGATTTATGACTGGTCAGTAGCAAATACCTCCAAAATCTTCAATTATTTTTTTTTTTAGAAAAATAAAAATAACATTAGTTCAACATTCTGAAGAGCTCACATTTCCCAAAAATAGAACACGTGAAAACAATTAAGTCCCTGGAATATGTTCTTTTTCACCCCAGTGAGTCTGGGCAGAGGAGAGTAGAGCTTGCAGGAAGGAATCATTTTCTTTAAATCCATTGTCCTGGCTTAACTCTTAATTTCTCCCTGCAAAGTTCCTTCTGATGATATCTTTCCTACATATGATTTGCGGTTTTATAGGCTCAAGATTTTTGTGTTCTTTCTGTATCCCATTTTTCTGTATATACACACTTAGATAGATTAGGTAACCTCCACGCGCCAGCAAGGAAAAGCATCTCCCAAGCCAGGTATGTGGTCCATAGCCACCAGTGATTTTCATCCTGGAATGCAGCTTCCTGCATGTTGGTTATAAACAGCCCGTGTGATTTCATTTCCATTTGACTTCAGAATTTGTTAATGGGAGGATTACAGAAGTATTTTAGGCATGTATTGTAGGGATGTACAGAGACTTGTAAGCTATGTGATGGAGGAAATTTTAGAATTGCTTGGCTTTTGAGATACATCAAGAAGTGCTGTTATGTGTAACTCCGTGCCCTATGGTTGTCCAGAGCAAGGGTTAACCAAGTTTTCATTCCCCTGGTTGACCAATCCAATCATTTCATTAAAGGTGAAAATGAAATTCAAACCAGCCAATGCCATTATATCGTAGGAGTTATACTTATTATTTCATGTTAGTTATTTACGTTCGGAGTTTTAGATCAAGCACTGAAGCCTGTCAGCAAACGTTCTGTCCTCCCTCCCCTCCTTGCCTGGCAGCCCAGTTTCTATTCTTCATTATCAAGTAGTCAGTGGTTAACTTTAATTCTAAAATACGTGTGCAAAATTTTATCTGGGAGTTTTAGGAAACTGAGTGTGGATATGATATTCTTCACAGAAGCGAAGACTGAGAAATACCATTGACCTGAGACTTGCCATTTATAGGTTGTAATAACTGCTTCAGTGGGTGAATGGTTTGCTTATAGTCACGCAGCGCAAAAGTACAATGAGTCCATGTTGGTAGTTCTGGGGTGAGGACAGAGGCTGGGGAGGGGTTACATTTATCCCTCCATAGCGCCAAGTGCTATGGAAATATTTGTGGATTGCAGCATGCACTGTTTTTATGCCTGAGTAATGAATACAACCTTCATCTTATCTGGAATGATTCTCCACTATTTCTTACTGGATATAAAGTTGGGGGTTGATGAGAGCATTGCTGGGGGAAGGAGAAAGCCTCCACATTCCATGTTGCAGAGATAGGAGTTTTTGTTTTGTATCTTCATTTTAGGCATCTCTCTCCTGCTATTTCAGTGAACTGGCTTGAGGAAAGGGAGAGAAAGGCTGTTGCCAGCAGGCGCAGGAGTAGCTGGAATTGCTTCTGAGCTGCCGGGGTGTGCCAGGCTATGCCCTTCTACCCGCTCTGCATTCTCGGGAATGCGAGCCCCAGCCATGCAGCGCGCCACTTTGGTCGGACCCTTCTGCTTTTTCCACATTTTGGACAGATAAAGCAGAGGAAGCTGCATATTGAATGTTGGAGCTGACTTGGAAACGAAATCCTCATTTTGTTCACAAGGAAAGGATTGTTTTTCGCCTGGGTCACTGCTGTAGAGAGAATTTTTTTTCTCTCTGTAATGTTTGATACTTGAGGGAAAACAGCTGGACTGAGCATACTTGAATCACTGCATAACGAAATGGGATGCTGGGGAATATGGACTGCACTGTATGGCTGAAAAGGTCAGCTTTTTCCCTTGTCCCTCTTGGAGGAATGCAGGATCTGTCCTGCAGCTTGGGAACGAGTTGGGAGAAGCAAAAAGGATGGCTGAGCTGTGGCAGACTTTCCTCACAAATGGGATCGAGGACGGCTTTTTGCATGTCTTCCCTTTTCCTACCCTGCTGTTTTTGATTTTTGGGGAGGACGGGAACAAGTCAACAGAGTTTGGGTTTGGAGAAGTCGTTCATGACCACGCTAAACAGCAAGTCCTGATGGGCCAGACAGCTGAGCCTGGCCCAAACCACAACCGTGTAACTGGAATTACAGGGCCAGCCTGGAGCAGTCTTCGCCGCAGTTCTCCTGAAGGAGGACTAGAAAGTAGTTGAGAAAAATGCAACAAATGCCAGTCAAGGGCAAGAGTGTGTGTTGTGGTTCCTGGGGCTCAATTCTGCACTGACTTACAGCCGAAGATGGTATGTGGAGCTTTGTGAACCTGTTGTACAAATTTGTGGGTGTTCCAATTTATGGGTTCAGTGGCTGAACCTACCAAAATGTAAGAGCAAAACTCTGGAGCAGTGATCTGATTAACTTTTTCCTTTGTTTCTTTGCCAGTCAAGAGAACAATCGGATGATGAGACCGAGGAGTCCGTGAAGTTTAAGAGGTTACACAAGCTGGTAAACTCCACTCGCAGAGTGAGAAAGAAATTAATAAGGGTGGAAGAAATGAAAAAACCCAGCACTGAAGGTAAAAAAGCAGATGCCACCCTGTTATGCCACACGACATCATTTGGGGTCAGCTTCCCAGTAGAAAAAGATGAGGATTTCAGATGGGAAATGAGTCGAGATCTGGCTGAGGCTGGCAGAGCGAGAGTTGGATCAGCCTGTTAGGAGGGGGGCGCCCAACATGTTATACGGAAGAGGGGGTCTGGAGTCCAGCATTTCTGGGACTTAGTACAATAATTTAAATATTACAAAGATGGGAAATGACTGGTATGTGGCAATGGAATCTTCTCAAGGCATGCACAGCTTTAATTTATGTCATTCTACGTATACTTTATAATATTCTCAATATAGAAGTATAAACTTCTACCCCTAAAAGAACTGTGGTTCTTGCCCAGTGAATGTAGTCCAAATTTGATATACATGAGTGTCAAACAAACATCTAACAAGCCAGGCCCTTGATAACCCCTTGGATCACTGAGGGATGATTTGTTCTCTCTATAAACAGACGCAAGTCTCAGTTCAGCAAGGCGCTAAGGACCTTCCATCCTAAGTGGATTTTTAAGAGCTATATTGCTGGCTCAGCCACTTAACAGATGAAGCAATGATGCCAAAAGAGCCATGAGCTTGGATTCATTGTAATGAATAGTTAACCTTTGATGTGTAATTAGGACAGTTTGAATCTCTACCATATTTATCTCTTATTGTTGGCAATGTGCATTTGCAGCACCTTGTAAAATTATCCCAAAAAGATAAAATAAAAAAATTAGATTTCCTCTTTGGAAAATCATAAATGAGTTGGCAAAATTACTAGAAATAATTTATTTTTAAATCATATTACTTGTTAAAAAGTCACATCTGCATTGTGAGGGATTTCAAAGTTTTAGACGTAGGTTTTAAAAGATCATTATAGAAGCCTTTTTGTTGGACATAAATTAAAATCACACCATGGATGGAACTGAATTTCTCCTTATTTATGAAGGTGAGGGTTTCTTATTGTTCCTTATGCTGCTTTTATTTTTGTTTATTGTCGTTATTTACCAGTTAAAAGCCCTAGAGGAATATTGACGATAACGGTATCACGTGGGTGAGCAGAGGCTAACACGGTGAAGAAAAGGGTCAATTTCATAAACTTAGCATTGTGTTTAATGCCAGGATTTCATTCAGCTGTCTTTTCACCTGGTAATTCTGTTTACATGTGGGTGTGATGCTAATTTTCCATTTGAAGGTCTCATACCTGCCTAGCTGGTGGGATTTCACAATGTATAAAATACCTTGGCTGCCTCTGACTGTGGCAGCTCTCACTAAAATTACACCCCATGTCAGCAGAACAATGTGAAATCACTGTCATGCAGCTTTGGGGAGCACCACATTTTCAAGGAAACTTTGTGTACACTTGCTAAAATCAAATCTCAGATCTCATTAACAGATTGGGGTCTCTTTTCCACAAATGAGATAAAGTGGGTAAAATGGGGGCTGCACCCCCACAATTGTCACATGGATTGAGGCAGCCTTTCTACTAGAATAACATTTGTAAAAAGGCAGACACATTCTAATTTGCATATTTATGTCAGAATAAATCAATTCAATTGTCTCTGAGAGACATAGGCTAAAAGGCAAAAATACACCAAAAGACATAGCTTTAGTGCTTAAAAAAAAAAGGAGTAATATCATGGACAGCTAGTTCTGACTAATTCATCAGAATATGAATAGTTTCACAGATGGAAGCTAGGTGTCTGGTGAGTTGGGGGGCTGGGGTTACTGTGGCCCTGTTGTCAGTATCATCAGGAGAGACCCAGGTGTGTGTGCAGCTCAGGGCAGCTGCTTTGGGGGTGCTCCTTGCTAGACTCGAACTCCCCCCAACCCCTGCATAATAGAACTTTCTGTGGCTCCTCATTGGGAGGGGCTGCCTTGGCCCCTGTTTCTGCAAAGCAGCAAAGATTCATCCTCCCGTAGCTCATCTCCACTCCCCCTCCCCAACCTTCAAAAAAATCAGTCTTTTGACTTCCTGTGTGCTTGTGCCAATGCTGAGGTTTCTAAGTAATAATTAACATTTACTGGAGCATTCCACGTGCCAGACACTTTCCTAAGCACTTCAGATTTTATGATCCTTTTAAAATGTCATCCTCAGAATAGCCACCAGAGGCAGGCACTCCTCAGACCACCTACATTTCAGAAGTGAGCAAATGAGGACAGCAGGAGGCTAAGTAATTGATACAGGTCATATGACCTGTGCAGAAGCCCCAGAATTAAGCCTGGACAGCCTGATTGCTCTGTATCTTTGCTCTCCCTCTGCTTGCCCCCACCCCCAACCCCCACCCTGTTTCCTTC